>JAOTAV010062929.1:0-39961 GCA_026546445.1 Cyclargus thomasi | reverse complement strand
AGCCTAGATATGTCAACAAACCGTGTTTAACCACTGACAAGTATCTACTAAACCTATGTAACAAAACCATTAGTTGACAAGTAATAGATTTGGCATATTATTTCTTCAAGCTCTGCCGGCTGTTCAGCTTTATCTTGCCTCTAACAGGCCCTTATATCTGCGGCATAATGTTCATAATAGGTGTAAAATAAGTGTACGTGCTACAAGTTTTTCCATTACCCGCCAGACGCATTACAGCGAAATGGAGGCCGTCAAGCGAGACCCTTACGCCGTTTGTCCACCAACACCGTCAACCGAGAACAAGATTATTTCGATCGTATAAAATGCTACATTATGACATAGACTACAGGTATCATTTTACTCAAATGAACGTAACATTTGTAAGTTTCGGGCCTGGAAAACCGTGTTATCAAAATATTCTTTTTGCGCAACTGTCGAATTAAACCCAAGCAAAGCCGTGGGCAAAAGCTTGTTTATTTTTTATCGTTAAAGCCAAATATAAAATTATACAAATGTTTTGAAACTAAATATTTTCATGATATTATATAAATATATCAAGGAAGTTAAGTATAGTAATTTAGGGTGTGTATTGTATATGTTTGGCTTATATAGATTCCAGCTCCATCCTGCTGCTTCGAGTTTACAAGTAGATATCACGGCAGCTTTCGGTCGTGTCCGATGATTTGAATATGCCTCTTGAGAGTAGGACCCTTGTCCCGCGTGTGAACTTAGCGGCAGCACTCAGGCATGCTTAATAAATATAACTAGAGGTCGACTAATGGTTGAAATTCGATGGTAAATATATAAAATAAAAAGTTTTACATAAGATATAAAATACTATTATCTATTCTCAATTCAATCACAGACTTCGTTTTGGCTTAAAAATCTCGTTACCAGACCATTAAATTCTATTTTAAAAAATCAGCCTTCAACCATAAACAAAATAGTATTTCGTTCGTGTATGATTGTTGTGTTCTGTCAAAATATTGTAGTGTGCGTAGCGTTTTATTAATCTATACATATTACATATAATATTACAGTAAAATTTTCGTGTTTGTAACATTAATATTTTTACAAACTTGGAAATCAATGGACCTCTGGAATAGAACACAAATCTAGAAATAAAAGTTGTCTATCTGTTTGTACGCGCTAATCTCAGGAACTACTGGGCGGATTTGAACAAATCTTTTTTTTGCCTAATAGCTATTAGGTCTGGGCAACATATAGGATACTTATCCCGGGAAATTACTCGTATAGGGTTCCTGTTTGATATACAAATTTTTGCGCAACGAAGTTGCGGACACCAACCAGTTAAATAAGGCTAGAATAAAGCATATTTGAAAATGATATTGGTATTGTACGCTCTTCCTCCATATCAACAACTTTTTAAAATTTCATGCTTTTACATCTACGCGTCTTTCGTAAAAAGGGGTACTAAGTTTTCCGCTCGCGTATTAATATATAATATGCCAAAATACTCTGTGGCTCAGTTGGTAGCTTAAAGCTCGCGGTTCGATTCTCGCCGACGGAACGAAATTTTCAATGTTCCTGGGTCTTGGTTGTGTTTATTTGTGTGTTATATAATAAAAACTCTTAAACATGTATATAGTATACAAGTATTAAATATATTTCCGTTGTCTGTTATCCGTCCATCACACATCCACACAAGTCCTTCAGGTACTTACCATGGGACCAGACTGACGTGGTGTAAGGCGTCCATACATATTATTATTATTGTTAATAAAAATGTTTATTTCAGACCGAGATCCATAATTAGTTAGTACATACAATTATTAATATTATTACTTTGATACACAACTATGTTAGTACATGAAGTAAAAAATAAATTAAAAACAAATAAAAACTAATTAAAATATCTCCGTGGCCTACCAGCGGCACCAGGTACGAAAACGTGTTAATGCTCTACATAATCACCGATGTTCGTTGTACGTAGTTCGTCACGATCATCGTGCATGCTCCACATAATCGTCCGTAGTACTTTGTCAACTCGCCGATCAAAGGCGAATTTATACAAGTATCGGCGAACAGACGCGTACACGCCCTCCACGCAGTCGTGCTCGCGTGTCATCGTCTGTATTCGTCGATTATGAAGAGCCATAATATTTGATAGTAGTTAATTAACAATAAACAATATTCGAAATTCGAATACACGCAAACCCTTCAAAGCGCTCTAAAGCATTTCATAATACAAAGAGATTTAGTCACCGAAACGAGTACTTTAATTCCGAAACTTTAGAAGCACTCTCAAAAGAACTCGAAACTAAAGCTTCTCCGATTTCGTCGTCGCTACTTTTACACGATGCGATACGACAAAATAAAATTGGCAAGCGATCAAACGGATTCCTCAATAAATGGCGTCTATCGTTCTTTCCCCCGTGTCTCATGGGCTTTACCTTACGGTATAATTTCACACAGGTTTTCTAATAAGCCGCGGTATCCCTCCAGAATATTATTGTTTTGGTGGAATTGCAACAGGACTGATTCATTACTTCATAAGACGGCTACACGGTCAACTTAGCATCAGTTCAGTTTTTTCAGGATGCAATAGACTGAACATTTTTTTGAATGAAAAATTTTTCAGTCTATTGCGTCCTGAAAAAATTGAGTACAAACTTTAATACTGGAAATGCCAAAAATGTTTTTTTATAAATCGTGACGTCATAAACGAAATGAAAACCAATTCACGTACGACGCTTTGTTCGGATATAAAATATGCATTAAATATGTATATTAGACAACTAACGTTCAAGTACTAAACAAACTATTTGATTTTGCGTATGAAAATTGGTGCTTCCATTGTGGCGGTACACACGAATAGCGAAACATTTCTACATCGCGCTATAGAAGCTTTTTAGGTCCGGCGGTATTTTATTTTACGATATTGAGGGGGGAAAGTGAGGGAGACGAGCTACTTGATGCCGTCGCCCATAGACACTCGCGACATCCGAAGAGTCGCAATTGCATTGCAGGCCTTTATGAGGGAATAGGCAATGGGAATAGGGATAGGGTATTAGGGGAGTAAGGCCACCGGTAAACTCACTCACTGAACGAAACACAGCTCAACGCCGTTTCACGACAGCTTGCCGTGGTATCGCCCTGGTCGAGCCGACCCATTCGTGCCGAAGCATGGCGCTCCATCCGTATTATGTACTTGAGATCAGAAAATGTCTCATTGGTACACGGTTCCACCGGGGTACGAGCCTGCACCCTCTCGAGTGCGAACCAAAGGTCTTACCCACTAGACTACGGACGCTCTAAACAATGTTTACAGGGTAAGTGATAAAGATCGATTCCAAGATCTGTTCAGTTTGGGCATGATCTTTGTATACGTATATTCTGTCTGTTTGTTACCACAACAAACATACAGAAGACGGACATCCTTTCGCATTTATAATTTTAAATTTCTGTATTTCAGTATCTTGAAGTCTGTTTCAAGGTCGTGTCCTCGTGAGCTACATTACATAAACCTTTACCAGTTAGTTTCCGAGATCTGACAATGCGGGCCGATTGCCTGCGTATAGTAATCCAAGTTAGTAAAAAACGCACAGAAAAGTGATCGCTAGAGGCGCTGTAATATTTTGCCATACTAAAAATTTACGTAGTCGCTACCGAGTATCGACAAATACTATTGCTTCAAACTCGTGGTAAATCCACTGATCTGTTGTGGTGGTCATGCATCCAGCCATATAAGTACACTTGGGACAGCCATGCTTTAACACAAATTGGCCGACACGATAGAACATGTACCAGGGCCTCGCAGAAGTAAATTAATTTAGCGGAGATCCAATCCCATAACCCCTATTATATTCCTTTAGCCCATTCTCGCATAAAAGGCTGACAACGCACTTGCAACTTTTCTGTTTTAAGCCACTGCCGTTGCCACATGGGCATTTAGAAGATAAATGTACCCTCTTTAACGACCTCTGTGGCTCTCAATTCAATGAAACTGGCTATAGTTACCGTAACCGATTTGGGGACATTGTTTCCTCAAATGAAGAAAAGGGGAAAAAAGGAGTTATAAAAATTGGTGTTAGACAGATTCAATAGATTTCAATTTCACACTGCGTGTGATACTGCTGATGGAAAGCCACTGGTGGTTTTAGTGGGTCCCTTGGTACTTCTCATCGGTCAGCCACTCATACCGCCAGGGGTTTTCAGAATTGGAGGCACATCCTCAACCCAGCTCCCGCTTAGTCTGTCTTATGAAAAAGCCAAGCTAACGCAACGGCACGGCTTGCGGCGTACACAGTATTATAAATCACCACTTCAAAGATTTTCGCTTTTTAGGGTTCAAAGGTTTCTTTGTAGGGTATCAAATAGGTAAAAACGGGAACCTTTTACTAAGTCTTCAATGTCTGACCGTCCGTTGCTCTGTCTGTCCGTCTGTCCGTCGCTTTACGGTGAGAGTCCAACTCGTGCTTGCCCGAAGTTTTAGGTGTTTACGATATAAATCCGTTACAATGACTGTATTTACAGGTATTTTCCCGGCGATAAGGCACTCAACACGAGTGCTTGCTCAATCGATCCACGCCGCCATATTAAAATATATTGTCGAGTGCACAATATTTTATGCACTTTTCAACATTTTATGCATTACCGGTGATTCCCGCGAGAGTCTCATGATATACGGTGCAGAGTGTATTTCTCTTTGAAAGGCTTTTTGCAGTGGACTTCAAAAGGACCAGAAATATCTGATATAAACCGACCAAATGCGAAAGGCTCTGTACCAGACACCTTATTCCTCTTCTAGTGCCTCTTCAATTACTGAAGGTTGGCAATTAGGCTCCGAAACTTGTCCTTGTCTAAAGCTAGTCTGAAAAGTTGTTCTACAGACTTTATCCCTGTCCATTCTCGGATATTTCTCAGCCAAGATGTTTTGCGTCTCCCTACGGTTTACGTTTTCCGGCTATTTTACCCATTATTATATTTTGCAGAAGCCTGTATTGTTTGTTTCTGAAAATGTAGCCAAGATTCGCGCCTTTTCTTTGCTTAATGCTATGAACAAGTTCCACTTTCTTACGCATACGCTTAAGTACTTCAGCGTTTGCAACTTTATCTGTCCATTTTATCCGCAACATTCGTCGATGAGTCCACATCTCAAATGCTTCCAACTTCTCTTTCAAGTCATCTTTCATAGTCCAAGCCTCACAACCATATAGAGCTTGCGGCCAAATATAACACCTGAGTATCCTGGTACGTAATGCAACAGAGAGAAGGCGGCTCGTAAGTATATTATTCATTTTCATGAAAGTGGCCCTCGCTATCTCTATACGGGAACGAATCTCCGTTTCCCACTCCCAGTTTTCCGTTACCCAAGACGCCAAGCACTTGTATTTATCCACTCTCGTCAGCAAGGTGTTGTCTACTGTAATATTTTCATTTTAGAGCTTACTATCTGCTACATTCATTATTTTTGTTTTGGAAGCGTTCATCTTCAAACCTGCTTTATGGCATTTAATCGCTAGTTGAGTAATGATATGTTGAAGGTTATCCTCTGAGGTTGTAATAAGAACCGTGTCTTCAGCGTAGCGAACATTATTAATAAGCACACCATTTATAATTACCCTTTCTTCAATATCGATGTAGAGATATAGCAGCGCCATCTAGTATCAAAAGAAAGAAACTGGCAAAAATACGTTTTTCGTATGATAGATCGCATCCCCCCTTAATTTTTTATTTAGTTTTTAATATTTAATGTGGTAGCGGTAATAGAAATTATACATTATCTGTAAAAATTGTAACTCTAGCTGTAACCGTTCCTGAGACAGCCTAGAGACCGATAGAAGGGCAGACAGACAGACAGGAAGATGGTCTTAGTAATGGGATCCCGTTTTCACCTTCTGAATACGGAGAGCCCGGAATACGAACAAGAGTAAATAACCCTAAAAAGTGCATCGTAAGGAATTTATAACAATAAAACTCACCTGGGGTCTGTGATACCCTTTTACTCTGTAGTGCCAATTTATTGTTTCTTGCAAGCAGCTGCTATATAATTTTCATCTATTTATTTTGTAATTTATTAAGTTTAATATTATTTTGTATTTTATTAAGTTTAATATTATTTATTAATTATTAAGTTTAATATTATTTATTAATTATTAATATGTAATATTATTATCTTATTTCATGCCCCAACTTCCAATAGCAGTTATCGTGTTCCACCAAATTTTCACCGAACACCAAAAAAGCTACATTTTATGCATATAAATAAGAAGATGCATATCTTTAGTGGATTTGAGAATTGGATTCTGATTTTTAGACAGAACAACAAGCTTGTTCTTAACAGATGAAAATAAAAAGCGATAGTCACAGTCAAATATTAACCTCCCCATTTTTTGAAAGATTAGTGTTTTCTATTTTTGCAAGGAATTACAAAACGTAATAACGGTTTTGTAGACATTGACGCGTTCGACAGCCTTTTCAAGATAAGATAACACTTTAAAGTTGTATTAATCAATATGTAGTCTATCTTTACAGTTGTTTTAGTCAGTACAGTCGCAGTCGTCGATGATACAGGTAGAAAAGTAATAGAAAAATGTATAAATTTATATTGTTAGTATTCCTTGCACCGGCGTATGCGCAGATTATTCTGCCTGGAAGTTGTGGAAATGAAACCATTAATACCGAGTCCTTCAACCAGACGGTGAGTTTTTAGTTTGTTTCCATAGGGTAAAAAAAAAAAACAAGAAATGTATAAAATTTCGTACACTGCTAGAGTTTTATCATTAAAATATAAAAAAAAAACATAAAATGTAATAAAAACAATTAAAAAAAATATATTTCTGAATCAAAAACTTTTTACAACTAACTTCAAATTGCGATACGACATGGTGCTTTCACTTTCATCGGAATAACTTATAATATTATACGCTTTGATCAAATATTATAATGATTCACAGTTGCCGTCTAAAAAGTGGCACCGGCAAAACCGCGCTTAAGCGCTATTCCGCTCCTACTCGCTCCGAGACCACGATTTTATCTTTTGTACGATTGTGAGCTTTAATTTATTAAGTTAAGTTTTATTTTTCAATGCACTTGATTTTAATTTAAGTTGTTTTGTGTCAGACAGTCTTGGTGCCATTATTTTATTTAATTTTGAAAGGATCTGTGCATCTTATTAATATTTGATCGAAGATTATGCGTCATGCAGCTTGACATGCATTACGCCAGGGTAGTGTGGAGGAAGTAAATAAGTCTCCGACCCAAAGACTGTCTTAAGGTTGTTGTTGGTGTACTATCGATCCTTGCGAATTAATACACAATACTCATTGGTTAAAAATGTTGCTAAAAGTAAAGTAAAGTTTACCCTATCGCCTCGGAACCCCATAGTGTTGCGGCCTCAATTTTAATATAGATAGTTCAACTCAGTTGTGCTCGCGGCCCTATGTGTGCGTGCGCTTGTGAATACACGACTTTCATCTATGTGGCAGTGACGTCACACATGCCGTCCGAGTAAACAAGACTTACCCATATTTAGAGTCACACGCCCAACTGACTTGAACTAGCTATAATGTTTTTTCAGGCACTAGCAACATGGCAGGAGGTACAGCGGATCCCCAATCAGCTGGAGATGGGCCAGTGCTCCAGTGTCAGCCTGCGAGGGTCCACCAACTCTAACTCTTCTTACGTACTGTCTATCCGAGAGGTGGTCAACCGGACCGCACGCTACCAGAACGGTAGCATTACTACGTATTCAAATACGAGAGTCACTGTCAATTTTACTGGTAAATCATTTTTAATTTTTTTTTTGGTTCCTTAAGAGAAAAACGTCCTACTGATTATAATGACACAATAGCATTCTATATTAAACCGGGGAAGAGGAATGTGAGAAACAATTGTGTTACATTTATTTATTTTCCATAAATCTGTCAAAAAAAGTTATGGATAGATTATCTGATATTTATCAGTAAGCGGTGAAACAAGCCCTTAAAGATATTTAAAATCTTCATTTAAGCACAGTAAAATATTTTATATTGTTGTATAAGTGCGGAAGGGTTGTAATAATTAATGATTATTATGAGATTTTCTTCACTCTTTAGTTCCTGTTGCACCACTTCGTGATATGTGCTGGATAGGCTATCAAAGGCTTTTTTGTTACATTCTCCATAACTTATTTGTTGATAAGTTGTGAACAGCCTAGCCGACACTTATCAGGAAATATTTAAAACCCCTTGGTATTTAAAAATATTTTTTCCAGGTGTCGTACTATTTCTACGTGTCCTGAAAACTGACTCCACCAACTACGCGCTGATCTACGGCTGTCGCAACGTAGCGAATAACACAAAAGAAGGTTAGAAATATTCTAAGCAGATAAAAACGTTACTCACCTCATAAATATGTAAAATATTCAAATATACCGAAAACTTGTAATCTATGACACCAAAATGTTCAATTCTTTACTATTTTGCACTCGCTCAAGGTTGGCGGTATGGTTCATTAATCCTCTGTCAAATTTCTATACAAACCGCGATTGTCAAAATGGCAACTGGGGTTTTTGGCGGGACGTGAAAAAGTGATGTTGTGTTTTTGTATCTCTTCGCTAAATTTGTGTTGTTTCGGGTTTTAATGCGTTATAGTGGTAGAATATAAACCATTAAATATACAATACAATACAATAGCAAGTGATACAACTTCAAGAAGCGTACTATTTTATGTGTCCCTCCAAAACTCCATTGGAAATTTTAATAAATTGTCTACCACTTAAGTAGACGACTGACTTGATGCTTTCACTGAACTGACGATTTATGTTGACTTTGACTAGACTTTAGACTTGACGAAATATTGTGACGTTGCTAAAATTATTTGACCAAGAAAATTGATTTCCGGCCTTTACTCGACACTGGCCATGGTTATATAGCCGTAGCGCCATCGAAGATAAAGAGGGGAAAGTGTTTGTCTGTAAGTCTGTTTGTACGTCCTTCACGATAGTTTTATTATCATGTATTGTAATTTTTTATTAACTATAGTGTTACACAGTTACTATTACACAACCTTTTGAACGATCAAGGTGCAGTCAATAAGTATTAAAGGAATTAATTGTAATGTGTAATGTATTTTCAAATAATGTAAAACAATTACAATTTTGAACATACATTGTAAACCATTACAAAGTTTATGATGAGCGAATCTTGCAATGTAAAATTGTAATTAGTTTGTTTCGCCCTGATGATTCCGAACATGAAAGTGCTTATTATGTCTGACAGTATGACTCATAAAATAACTCGTGATTCTGCGTTTATCAACAAGGTATTCTTTCCTGTTTGTTTGTGAAAAGGTGTTTTGAAAAGTTTTAAATGAAAATTTGTTACTAGCATCGAGCATATTTTCCTGAACAAAACTAAAAACATTTCCACTCTTATAGTAAGAGTGGAAAGGTTTTTAGTTTTGTTCGGGAAAATAATCCGCCGAAAACCACTGCTCTCTGATTGGTCGGAGGTATCGGAGTACGTACACACAGGTCTCTCATTGGTGCGTACAAATTTTAGCGCAAGCGTTAGTTGGTTGGCGGGTAATTTATCAATGCCGAAACACTGATAAGTTTCGGACACAAATGGCTTACATAACTACTCTATTAGCTATATGCTCGGTGGTTAGTAGTTAGTTCAATAATACGAGTCGTATAAAAATTCGAACAAATTGCTTCTTTATGAACTCGGTTTTAGAGAGGTACAAAGTTAAAAACGTGTTAAAAAACAATGTTTGTCATTTTGCTACTTGTCTGTTTGTCTGCAGGAAATAGGTATTTGGTCCTTTTCACCCCTTTCAATAGGTATTACGTCCAACTCACTGACTCAAGTACAAGTATTGAGTACGCACTTAAATTAATTAAACTTCATTTTTCACTTGAGTTACTTAAGGGTACATACAAGACAAGCTATTGCCTGCGACTACGTCCCCATGAAACTCTTTAAATCATCCCGTATTTACAGCATTTTTTTGTTAACTACTGTTTGGCTCCTTTTGGTGTTATAGATATCTGCCGTCCTCGAGCTTAAATGCCGTTAACCAACATCTAGTCGTTTTTGATATTTTATTGCCATCATAATCAGAAGAAAAAGCTCTATCGACGTGTATTACCAAATTTTTTTGGAGTTATTTTTTTTATAGTTATCGAGTTATTAAAATTAATATTCCCTTTATGAAGTACCAAGCCCTTAGAAAAACTGCGGTGTTTTTTGCTCATAACTCAAAAAGTACTTTTTGTACTTGGCGGCATTTTAGCTTTAGGACGGCAGATATTCCTTCCCTCCTCCTTCCTCGATAAATAGACTAACCAACGCAAAAGAATTTTTCAAATCCGGCCAGTATACTACCTGCGATTAGCGCGTTCAAATAATTTAACAAATTCTTTAGCTTAATATTATTAGATTAGTATTTAAATTTACAGTCCCAATTCAAAATATTTAGCGATGAGATCTCAATTCAAAATGCACTGAATTGCATTGCGTTCGAGTGCATTCCAGCGCCCATCAGAGTGTTCGGATTCACCTAAATCGTTTGTCCACATTTGGCATGAATCGACGTACGTTCAGCGTTGTTTAAAGTCAGGGGCACGGAGGGCCGGCTGGCGCGACAGATGTGCGGTAACGCCGGTGAATCTATTGTGCATCGCCCGTGCGTAAGAAAAAACGTATGGCCCGCGCATCCGTAAACAAGAGTATGATATTCTTTTGATGGTATAAATGTGGAATGTGTATGCGTAGAGATTAATTTGTAGCTGATAGTATAAGTACCTAATGACAACCAAAGTCAATGAGAAAGACCACCAGCTAGAGTCATCATATTTTTTATTGTAGAATAAAATTGAAAAAAGCCAAAAGCCAAATGACTTGATTTTTAATATAGACTACTTTTGGTCTAAGAAAAACATTACTTTTTTGAAAGAATCGAATCTATATCAAATTTGTATTCCACGCGGTCGAAGCCGTAGGCAAAATCTAGTCTATTATATAAAAATAAGCCGGGTTTTCCTTCCTGACGATATAACTCCAGAACGCTCGAAGCGATTTCCACGGTTTTGCACTTGTTGGATAGGTCTCGTGCTCCGTGAGGTTTGTAGCAAAAAAAAAAACAGGAAAAATTAGAAATGTTACCACGCGACGGAGTCGCGGAAAACAGCTAATTTCATATATCATTAGGTATAGTCTTTCTAGTTTGTACTATCTACTGCTAAGTTGGCTTTATGTTATATGTAAATAATATAAACAATAGTTACCTAATTGATATAAAATTGGTCGTGCATAATTTATTAAGTTATTAGTCATTAGAACCCCCAATTTTTCGCAACTGCGCATAAGAATCGTATGTTATTGAAAACAGCCTTCTTAAATAAAGAAGGTTGGCATTCAGCAGCTTGAAGTTTTTCTTCACGCCTAGCTGCAAGACTAAGCATGTGTAAAAATGACCCTAATTCTACACTTTGTTTCAGACATTGGACTTTGACCGTGATGGTCTGACGAAACTCAAGAAGGCGATAAAAGCGATACACAACTCCGGAAATGGTAAGTAACAAGCATGTTTTATAAATAAGGTAAGAAAGAAGGGTTATAAGAGAATTTCGTCCCTACATACTACTTAATACAATTTGCGAGTTCTACTGTAAATTTCTAAGCTCTACACACCTAAGCCGCCGACAGCCGAAGTCACGTGTCGGTGGTATAATCCCGGGGCGTAAGTGGATAGAAACATGTCGGCGACATGTCGACATGTTACTATCCACATTGTCGTGACACTGTCGTGTCGCTGACGCTAGTCAACCGTTTGGGATCATCCATAAAGTATGTCACACAAATTTCATGTTTTTCAGACCCCTCCCCTTGTCACAGGTGGTAACATTTCTATTGTGACGTCAAAAAATTTGCAATTTTATACCAAAAAATTTAAACTATATCAATATTAATTCAAATTACTTTTGTCACACCATGTCACACTTCGACGATCCCCTTCCCCCACACTTTACGTGTGACGTACTTTATGGATGGTCCCTTTCGGGCAAATGTCGGCGACGTCGGCTTCTTAGAATATCGTCTTAAATAAGCGTTAATATTACTCAAACTGAGCTAAGCCGGAACCAATAACCATAAAACAATACTAGAACAGCCATTAACAAGAGAACACATATCGACAAACAAAACTAAAATAATTTTAATAGCCGTATCAACAAAAAAACCGTAGCGACACCTAACATGCTAACAATGGCTTTACCATGAGTTTGGAGCAATAGTATTCGTCGATAGCAGACTACGTTAATTTCTAGTATGGCAATTTTCGTTCCGCAAGTGACCGCTAGAGGCGCTGAACAATATTGCTATACTAAACATTTACGTAGTCGCTATCGAGTATCGACAAATACTATTGCTTCAAACTCATGGTAGGGATACAGTTAATTTTAGTCTCGGTATGCCAAACAAAACTGTTAGGCACGGTATGCCATCCTAATGGCACAAAACATCTGTGTTTGAATGCCGACGCGACCGGAATTAAAAATACAACGGAGGAAGCTAAGCTATTAATAGGATCTATTTTTAATAGGAGTTCGATGCACATCGATGATTTTGGAAGCGATGTACATATCGTGGCTAGACTAGACATGGGCGATGGGCATTTACCACCTTACATATCTGTCATAATATCATCCGGGTACGTGAGGGCTGGGGTTTATTACCGGGTAAGGGACCACCCGTAAAGTGCGTCACCGGTAACGTGTAGTTATGCGATTATTATTGTTATTAAATTTTAACTTCGATACGGCCTGATTTTCGTGGTTTTATTACTGAATTTTGTGTATTGACCTGGTTCGTGAGTCGTGAGTGTGTTAACATGGTAAGAGCATAGAGATAGTATCGGTCACATATAGCCGAAGGGCAGAGACGAGCAAAGAGAATGGGCACACGATTTCAAGTGCCAAATTCTCGTAGCAAGTACAATGTATAGAAACTCTCAAGACCAAGACACGCATAGCTGTTTTTGGTGTATTGTTTCAAGTAGAGATGAGTCGTGACAGAGCGTGCGTGGCCTAGTGGGTAATACCTTTGGTTTCCACTCGAGAGGGTGCAGGTTCAAACCCCGATGGAGGCGTGTAGCAATGAGACATTTTCCGATCTCAAGTACATAATACGGGTGATCGTTGCCGTGGGAGAGTCATGCTTCGGCACGAATGAGCCGCTCAACCGCAGTGATACCACGGCCTCGCAGAAAACTGGTGTGAAACGGCGTTGTGCTGTGTTTCGTTCAGTGAGTGAGTTTACCGGTGGCCCAACTTCACATATCCCCCATCTCTACTCCCATTCCCTATTCCCTCATAAAGGCCGGCAACGCACTTGCGACTCTTTAGACGTCGCTAATCTCCAAGGGTGACGGTAGTTGCTCCCCATCTGGTAACCCGTCTGCTCGCTTGCCCCCTAAATATGATAAAAATATATTATAAGATGTTAACCCCTTTTAATTTATTTGAACTTGTTACATGCAGTTGATGAGTGACAAATACTATTCATGGATTAATGAAATTGGATTTTTTAGCAAAAAAGCGCTTGTAAAACGTGAAGCTAGACCCTGTACGTACACGGCACGTAGAGTTGGAAGAGTGAAGAAGTGATCTCTTGACTTAGCATCATTTTACGTGCATATGTTTGAAGATAACGATGTTGTATTATTTATGATGATGCATACTCGAGATCTTAACTAAGCAAGATATCATTTCTTACTTACAATTTTAACCCCAAATCCATTCCGAGTTCCCACTCTTCCATATTCCATATTATTTTAGAATCTAGAGTTTTCTATTCGCTATACTTGACCATGTGGCGTGGTGTGGCGAACGAAATCTGACGCCGTCGGCACACTTTCCTCTGGAAGGGAAATTACACTAGGTAACCCACATAAGCCGACAGTTTTATAAACTCTATACCTGCGTCCACGCGGCCGTCTCTGAGTTTACCGGGTCGGCTTACCGCTCTCGAATTGTACATAGGTGTGTCTGCAGATTACAGTCAATGGTCATCATCAGCCCCTCTAAAAAGGCCACTTAGCAATGTTGCTAAGAGTAATTCATTTCGTAATTATTTTTTTTAAATAACTATGAATTTTGCAAAACGTTAATTTCACAATCAATTTAAATTGATTTTGTACCATCTTATCAAAACTATTCGATTTTTCACAAAAAGTTCTTAAATAAGTTGCAGTGAAACTCCTTTGCAATATTGCTATTACGACCTTTTTAAGCCTTCAGGGGCATTATGACCTCTTATTCGCAGCCAAGTTCCAGCCAGTAAATACGTGAAGTTTGACGTTTCCTAATGTCACCAACATGCTTAAAATCCATTCATAGACAACCAAACTAGTATTAACTCATTATTCTAATAAGACGTTTTAATACGAAAAAAGAACAAGGTATTTGTTGGCCGTATATTGAATTGCCTGGAACCATGCAGGTACAAAATGGTCATAATAGCCTCCCTGACCTGCGAGCTGAATTACGAATGTTTCGAAAAGTAATGTCAGCGCCACTGCTTGTGAACTCTATGCGGGGGTTACAAACGCACCCTGAATTATTGGCAATTTATTTTGCTTCAGATGTTGAATAAATGTTCCGTTGGTAAGTTTATTTAAAAACGTTTTTTAAATATTCAATAATTCGAATATTACAATCTTACTACTTTCGTTAAACACTAAATTTATATAATTATTACTGACTTGCTTGCGGCTTCGCTCACGTGGAATACGAAAATTGGTAAAATCTTTTCTTTCAAAAACTGAATGTTTTTTTAAAACTAAAAGTAGCCTATGTTATCGTCCATCTATTTAACTAATTCTATGTCAACAATTAAGCTGATTGGTTGCTTTGTAAGGGGTGGAGGAGGGACAAACAAACAAATAAATACTTTTCCATTTATAATATTAGTATAAAGTATAATTTTAGTAAGAATAATTATGAACTAATAAAGGCGAAAGTTTGTGAGCTTGTGAGTGAGTGGGTATGTTTGTTACTTAAATACGCCTAAACGGTTGAAGTGATTTTCATAAAATTTGACATCGAGCTTACATCCTGGATTAACACGGGCTAAATTTTGTCAGCCGGTCTGTTTGTTTTGCGCCTGTCTGAATATTGTGCGTGGTTTACACAAATTTTAAAAGTCCACGCAAGCCAAGCCGCGGGCAAATACTAGTAAGTGCTAACATTTAAAAATTAACGCCTGAGTATTCATACCGATTTTATATCCTTACCAGAAGCTCAAAGCTCTGCAAAGACAAGAGATATCAGAGAGAGAGAATAAGTGCGAATTACATCACTCGACAACTGCACTATAACAAAGATAAATAAAACACCTCGCTAATTAAGACATATTTAATTGTCACAATAAAGATTGCACCAGATAAACCACGATAGGAATAAAGATAAGGGAATGATAATTTATAAAACTGCAATAACTCGCGTAGCGTAATTTTCGCGGAGTGTATCATTACAATATTACGTAGTTAGCTAACAGTATAATAATAATATTAATAATAATCTTTATTTCTCTCATAAAATTACATCTAGTAATTTGTGAGAGACTTGGAGCCCAAACTGAGCCTAGGCCTGTATATTGGTGCCCCAGGCCCCCCCTCACAAACTGAATTAGCTAGTTTATTACAATTTTAAAAGTATACTCGTATTTATAATTTACTTATGAGTCTATATTATATATACATGTAACATATATATACATACACATATAAATACATATACATACATATACACACATATACACATATATACACATATATACATACATACATATATTTTTAATCGACGTTGACGAATTGATTAAATAATTTTGATTGAAAAACTATTTGGTGGCTTTGACATCTTCGCGGGTTTAATTTTTGCTCTTGCGCTACTGAAGGCGGCGACATGGGTCGCTTGACCAATGTCGGATAAAAATACAACCTGCAGCCTAGTTAATAAAGTGGCATTTTATTTGAAACTTTCGGTCGCGACGATCGAGAAGCCGAGAGTCGCGACTGACCCTTATTTAACTGACTAATTTCACTTTATATTGACAGTCTATATTTTATTCTGATAATAATTGATTTATTTCAACTTAAGAAATTGAATAGGAAACTATCTCAAAACAAAAGAAAAAGTTGCCAGTTATAATTATCAGTTTACTTCTAGATTCAAGAAAATAAATACCTAAGACAAGTTATTACTATCGTAAAAAATCTACGGAACCAAAGGGTATCGCTGAGGTCAGAGTTTTTGCCCGATTATTGTTACAATCGCAGTGAGTCACCATCGTCAGATACGGAGGAAACTTCGCGCCTATGAGTAATTTAATAGAGATGTTGAACTTGAGATATATCACTACTATAATACAACACTTAAAAATTTAGTTGGCACGGTCCGCTTCCAGAGTTTATGTAGCTAGATTATGCCCGCAACTCCGTTGCGCTTAAATTCATTTATCGCATAGAACCGTACATTTTTCCGGGATATAAAGTATCCTATATTTATTCCCGAAAATCAGAGTAGCTCCACACCAAATTTCAGCAAAATCGGTTAACCGGTTTGGGCGTGAAAATGTAACAGACAGATAGATACACTTTCGCATTTATAATATTGGCCTGGATGAGATGCCTGCGTTATATTGTTGCCTCGTATTTGAGGACCAGGAAACGACCATAGGAATCGCCTGATTGTAAGCGATACCTTTGCCAGATCCTATACACAAAAGAAAGAAATTAACATACCCCAATCTTTTTTCCTAAGGTTGTTTTAAGCTTATGAAAAAAAATCAATCTGCAATATGGGTAGGTAAGGAGCCATCGTAGCTAACCAGCTGCAAAGCTAGATTTCTACATTCTATGTTTGTGTAAAGTAAAGATTTGATTAATAATACCGGATCTGACTTTGAAGTTTGGGCACGCGAGCTGGAGTGTCCACTTCACGCGTAAATAACCTCCTCGTTTTTGGAAGTCGGTTAAAAGAATGCATCAAATCGTCTTGACTCCTTTGTACGCTACTAAGATAAGTTTTAAAAAGAAGAGAAACACTATTTTATTGCGACATTGAAATAGAGCAAAACTGCATCCCACACAAAATCGGATAACGGAATTCTGAGACCTCGCGCTGCGTCCTACTTCACCACACATTTTGGTCATAATAATCATATATGTAGTGTGATTGAGAACCAGTAGAATATCTTTATTACAAGGCAATGTTTATCCTATTAAATAGCCTTTAATCACAAGTAGGTACCACGGGAACTTTCGTGTTATCTTCTTAATCAAAACATTATTAACTCCACAAAATTTGTGGAGGTCCAGATAATATTTAAACACTGAAATAAGCGGCATTGTCCAGTTTTAGCGACTTGGACAAAATTTTAAATTCATTTTTATTTATTGCGTTAGTTTGATTGTGAATCTAGCTTATATTATAATTCGAATGAATCATAATATAAGCTAGATTTTTTAACAAAGTTAGGTCATTAACTACAGTTAATCCATAGCCGATCCTAAAGCTGATAGCATGCATATTCAACGTCGATCACGGGCAAACAACCAATAAGCGTTCGTAATCGCTACAAGAGATTATGAAGTTTTCGGTCCTTCACGGGAGTTTTTCCAGAAGTCCAGCCAGGACATAACTGAATAACTATACTGTATGAAGTTATACTGTGTTATTATGATATCAGCATTATCTTACTTCCGTCGCCTTAGTATATCTCTCGCCGTCGCGTCGGCCGGTTGTGTAAAATGTCGGTGCTGTTGAAAAACGTCACGAACTGTATATGGCACGCGTTCGACTCGCTGCAGAATAATGATTTTGTGCATAAATCTAAGCTGAAGGTAATGCCCTTATAAAGGTTATAACGCTATAGGTGCGAAAGTTACAACTTCTAGTGTTTTCCGAATCGGTATGTTAAATGTTTTATGATTTGTTTGTCTTCAAGTTTTATGCGAATTTTCACACGACAGGTGAGAAGTTTTCTAATTAAACATTACGAACATTTTTAATGACAATTTTGGACTAAAATTTAATTATGTAACCTAAGTTGAGATACGTCCGTTTAGGATGTTTCGCCTAAAGGAACGAACCAAGTTAGTTTGAAAGATTATTATTATTTATTGATATTAAAATATCTATATAATATATTGAAATGTATTTAAACAGATTAATACGACTTTCAATTTAAAAAAATTCGATTCGTCCTTAATAGATTTATATATAGAGCTGGAAGACAAAAACGACCTACTGAATTCCGAAAAATGTAATATAGTTTTTAACTATTTATGGACAATAAAATAATATAAAATGAGCAACTCTGTCACACATTACTCGCGTGTGAACCGACACCTTTGCTGTAGCCTTGCAACAACCTTGCAACGTCGTAGGTCCTACTCAAATGCATTCTCCGAAGTATCCTTTATTTTTACCGAGATGAGATGTGGTCTTATAATAAAAAAGATAACTTTTCCTCCACCCTTTGGGAAGTCGATAAGGAATCATTCATGTTGCGCACAATCCAGTGTGGGTCCAGCTATGTCGCCAGGCCAGGGGAGGGATCAGAGTCACCTACTCAATCATCTACTAATCACAAAAATGTTTATAAGTAAATTATAATGTAATTAAATAATATTACGTGTAAGTTAAACCATAGACCAAGTAATACGTAGTAGGGTAGCCATTTGTGAGTCTAAACCATTCTCAAAACCCCTTTGAACACACACACAAAAAAAAAATCATAACAGTCGTTTGGACTTTGGGAGGAGTTTAGTGACAAAACCAGCGCACAAAAATTATATATTTTTAGGAAAGGTATCCTGACCTACCAGGAGGCCTAAAAAGGTCGTAATAGCAATATTGCAACTGCACTGCACTGCCATTTATTTTAGTACATTTTGTTAAAAAAATCGAATAGTTTTGATAGAACTTTAACTTCGAAATCAATTTTTATGAACTGTGAAATTATTGTTTTGCAAAATTAGTACTTATTTGCAAGAAAAATGACATATAATGAATTGCTCTTAGGGATATCGCTAAGTGACCTTTTTAGGTCCCCAGGATGTATGAAAGAATACAGTATTATTATTAATAGCCGTTGGTGTCCCACTGCTGGGCAAAGACCTCTGGGTGCATACGTGAGATCTCGTATGCACCCAGAGATCTGCCCAGCTCCATTTTAAACTAGTCGCTTTCTTCCTACGTCCATAAGAGTGGTGTTTCGGATACTATCTATCCCTTTGACACCTAAAATGCTGCGCTCCATAGCTCCTTGACATACTCCGAGCCCGGACTTCTGTAAGTCGGTCTGTAATATAGTAAGATAAGGTAAACACATATATTTAAGACAGGTTACATCCTGACCTATGGATACCAGGATGTATGAAAGTATAGTCAGGTAAATTACGAGGTAACGGGAGTAAAGTGATAAACTCCAGGCAATAAACCTTAATAGGACCTATGGGTGTGCCAAATCGATGCACAGGGTGTGTCCGTAAGTTAGGGCTACCATCAAGGCGTGACGTGACGTCAAATATTCCGGACATCGGGCTGAAACGTTAATATTTATAAGTCACATTTTAAAAGTAGTTACGACTTCCGAGATCATCTTTCAACGGTGATAACAAAGAAGAATAAAAGATCAATTTCTTTAATTTTCACATTCCTCAGTCTTCTCGTTTCAAAGTGTTATCGCTTTCTAACTAATTCTATAAGTACTGCATGAGCAAAAAGTAAAAATTTAGTTTAGTCTCGCACCAAAAGCGTTTGCCCGAAGACGAACCCCACCCCCTTCCCGGATGCCCTTAAAACAAGGACAATTCCGTGGAAACTCAGACGAATGGCAGCCCTACCGTACGTTAATGCCTAGTAAGTATACAAAGTGTACTCAGAAGGGCCAGTTGGAGAGTTCTCATTCTTTTTAGATCCAAAAGGAATTCATCCTCTGATCGTTCGTCTTACTTATTAAGGAAATAACAATGAAAGTGGTAAAAGTGGAAGTTGGAACAGGGTTTTCAACTTTTCATTTTTGACCATAGTTTCAATCCTTGCAAGTTTAGATATATACTAATTTTACGTATATACGAATTCTTTATATACCTTAATTTCATAAAATACTCTGAAATAGGGATATACAATACGTAATGTAGAGACTCAGAGTTTAATTACTAGGTTTTAAAGATTGCCAGGTCACTATGAAATATAATATTTTATACATTTAGGTAAACGAAGAATTTATACCCTCAAAAACAAAACACTTGTTAAAAGATAAAAACATATACCTATATGCCTATGACCTACAGGTCTTAGAAGTCGCTTAAGAACTTAGACATAGAGAATTATTTTATTTGTAAAAGACATTTATTTATTTATTTATTTATTTATTTATTTATTTATTTATTTATTTATTTATTTATTTATTATTAATTTTCATTGAGCTAGTTTACGAATTAGTGTAAAGGATTTTAGGGGATACGAAATACGATAACACTATGATAAGATTAGCTCCTCACATAAAATTCTATATCTCACATATCAAATATGTTAAACTATATATATTTTATTTGTTATAACTAATCTTTATATCCTCGGTAAATATTACGATATAAGGAGCTTTTCAAAAAAATAAAAAGCGGTCAAGTGCGCTGTGCATAGATTTGAAGATTTTTTTTTAGTTTCAGTTCAGTATAGTCTCTATATGCTAATATTATATATTGTTTTGAAAATAAATGGCTCTGACATACGGACAGACAGGCATGACGAAAAAGTGTTCCGTTTTTCGCTCCGGAACCCTAATATAAGCTTCAATAAGGCCTCTCTATAATGCTAAATATATATATGTCGGATGGGTCAATAGCAGAGACGTTCATTTGACGAGACGAAAACGTCACAAGATGGCGTTTCGACGGAGTCTAGACTGAAGTTCGTACGAGCGGTATGGTGGGGTTGTGGAGGGAACGAGCTTCGAGCTTTGGAAGGAGTGACCACTACTCTACCAGTCGTCGAGCAGAACACAAGTCTAGAAACTGTCTTACGTTTCGTTAAATTCAGTGACAATAAAGTGAACTCAGAAGTGCAGTGATTTAGTGATTTTACAATTTGTGAAGTTGATTGTAGTGACAAGTGACAATTTAATTTTGTAATCAGTGATTGTAATAAATTATCAAATCAGTAAATTGCTTTTAGTTAATCTCCTTGCTGCTCGTAACATCGCCCATAGAAAGATGTCAGCCAATGACTCTCAGCCATCCGCTATCTCTGATCCGACATATACATAAATATAAGAAATTCTAAATAGGAGGTAAAACCTATCACAAAGTATATTTATTATTTTTTCCCTTATAAAATCTGGTGTGAATCACAGTTCAATCTGTTTCTTTACATACTCTCAGTTAAAATGCAGTAACAAAATGATCTTTATGTACTTGTAATAAAGGTCCTTAGACAAAATCACTATCTCAGCATAAGTAGGCGAGAGGTCTTCGACAGACACGTCATCTAACGTGTTTACAAAACACGGTGACTAATCCGTGCTAGCGAGTTACTAACAGTGTATCAAATTCGCTAGACTTGGTAGTTAATATGGCGAAAGTCGATATATCTTAGCCTAGCTCAGGCACCAGTCTTGTACAATGTAATATTTGGGAAAAACAATGTACTCTAAGTGTAGGAATTTATTGTTAATTAGCTCTATATTATATTGTACTGAGAAATAAATATTTATCTTATCTTAGACTGTCTAGGATAGTCTAGAATATCTATAACTATGTACGTTCTTTGCGGCTCCGCGTAGGTAAATATGTGTCTTATATTTCTGTACATGAAGTAAATAAATAAATGTATATCGCAGGATTCAGGAAGGCTACATCTTCAAAAAGCAAATAAGAGTTGCCGCCCTGGCCTTTTCTTCCTAATATGTATTTGAATGGATTAAGGGCCTGTTTCACCGCTTACTAATAAAGTTTCTGTTAGGCTTTCCACATCTTTTTTAACAGATTCTCCGTACAACATCTATTAAATAAAGTTGTGGATAGACTAGGAGGCGTTTAAAAACCATGAAATTTGTTTAAAGTACGTTATGGATGGTCCCTAACCCAGGAACAAAGCAATGTGTTACTTAGTCTGTTCACAAATTCAATGCAACGGGATTAAGTAGAGCATTAAAGCATTTAAAAGTCACGTCGCAAAGGCCCCTAAAATGACCTACTGCTATACGCAAAGGTCAGAGTTTTATTCCAAGTATGAAAGAACATTTGGGTAAAGCAACGTTTATTCAGTTATGTCCTTAATGACATTGTAATTTGCCAAAAATTTAGTTTGCGTAGGAATCATTAATTTAACATTTTGCTGTGAAAAAAATCCCATGAGTTTGCGTCGATGTATTGACCTCCTTATAAGCGAGGTTGCATTACTCTCGACTGAAATCCTGTCCTATTCTACCTTAGGGCTGTATCAAAATGATTCTTACGTCCTTAAACATAGACTATATAAAGTCGAACAATAACGGACTATAGAGAAGTCTAGCTAATTATCAACTTACTGCTCTCTACAGCTTTGAAAGGTGCAGTTCTACAGTTGAATGATTTTTCTAGTACCGACTTGGGAGTTAAATTACTGGCTGAGGAGAACTTCAGAAAATCCTTAACACATAATGCGCAAGGAAGAAAATGGGGATATATATCCTGACGTGTACAATAATAATTGTAAAGCATTTTATCACACTCTGACGACAAACTTTTTAACGATTGTTATGTGCCTCGAATGTAGTACATATTTGATCTTAGATGTCTATTGTTATAATGTCTTTTAGCTCAAGATTGACGGTATGGTGCATTAAAACTATGTCAAATTACTATACTAATCGCGATTATCAACAACAAAGTAACATCGAGCTACGATCAAAGCAACTTTCGAAGTCTGAGAATCAGACCCCAAAATTAAACTAGCACAAATATTGATTTAAATGTATAATACTTGACAGTTCTTGGCTAGTAAATAATTCATATTTGATGTTATCAAATATAATGTCTCTTTCTTAGAATACACCAAGCATTCAGAAACGAGAGTTTGCATCTTACTCATAACAAAATATTTGTCGGTACATATACCTACTGTGACTCAATATCTAAGCAGATTACTCATAGATAGATATAAATATCTACAGTTAGCCTAGAAATTACAAAATAACAGATTTTATTCTCCTTAAAAGAAATTTTTTCATTGGAATAAAAACGCATTACGCGAAATAAAACACAAATATGAAATATATAAGGATATATTTAATATTTGTGTTTTATTTATCTTTGTAAGGACAAAGACTTGTTACTTAGCAGCATACGATCAATAAAAAGAGAATAATGCTGCTAGTATGAAATAAAACCGTCCAAGTACAAGTTGGACTCGTGCACGAAGGGTTCCGTACCAGTAAAGAGCAAAACATTGGGAAACATGTTTCTTAAAGTTAAACAGCTATTACAGACCAATCCATATACCGTAACTAATAGCAAGCTGTAGATAACTAGCGGCAATATCTACTATAAAAAAAGGGCAAAAAAAAAACAGAAATACATAATGGCATATTGCTCTAGTATGTACACAGCCAGCTGTGGATAACGTTCAAACAAAAGATTCGATAAGCCGTAGAAGAGTTCAGTATAATGGATGCATACCAAACTATTATGCAGCTCCCACGAAGCTGCTGTGCTTCGGCCATGTTCGCGGAGGCCAGAGGCCCTGATTTTCCCCCTATCATTAGAGCTCGGATTTTGGCACAAACTGCGCTGCAACCGAATTCTCGCGGCTTTCTCTGATGATTACTACAAAAACCCAATGTACGAGAAGTGGATCTATATACAGTGTCAACAATTCTTTTAAAGTTATTTTATAGATATTTTTTTAATTAATTATGGATATGTATCTGAAATAAAGACTTTTTATTTATCTAAAATTTAAAATGCCAAAATTTCAGGTTTACTCCAGCCTGGAGACAGACAGACAATCAGACGGGCATACATCAAAGTCTCATAGGGTCCCGTTTATATGCTTTGGCTGTGGAACCCTAAAAACTATGAATATAAAAGCATACAAGACTGCATTTTACATCTAGATAATGCGTGAAACATACCACAAGTTGTCTGCGTCAATGCCAAATCGATATTTATACACGTCTATTCGCCATTTTAAATTGCTAGACAGGGACTTGATTTCGCAACTCTATGAACTAAATTATTATTTGGCAAGGAGTTTAACTTATCTCATTTTGTCATTATACATAATAATATTATAAATGCGATAGAAACTTTATCTGTATGTAACGCGCTTACACATAAACGACTTGACCGATTTTGATGGGTACAGTGATATTTACTTCGAGTCTCAGGATTGTACATAAAGGATACTTTTCCAGTGATCTAAGCCAGTTCCTTTTTTACGAAATTATATTCTGGTGTTCGTTTACATCATTATAATTACTATTGGATTATATCCAGCGCTGGACTGGAATAATGTAAGCCGTCTATTACTCATGTATCCTAGATGTCCACAACAGCTGTTCATTTGCTGGACTCTTTTATACAAAAACAACATCACATCCTTCCAGGTCCTAACAGCGAATCTGGGCACTCTTCTTGACCTGTACGGCGTAGAGAAAGGCCTGGACCACTTCAAGTCGTCTTCGGAGCTGAGCTTCAACGAGTTCCGGCACTATCTGCAGCACGAGGTGTTCAGCAACCTGCCCAGCACCATGAACCTGCCACTCGTCAGGGAGTACGAGAAGAAAATCAGCGAGGTAGGCCATGAGAGGCAGGAGTAGAAGTATTAAGTACTTACATGGGGCCTCCAGACTAGAGGGATTGAGGGACCCACAATGTCATTTACATTTTTTATGGATCCCAAAATATTTTTTGTAGTCAAAAGTTACATTACGAGTTGCTAGTAATTTTAACGATAACGATCACAAAATTCGGAGAAATGGACTTATACGAATCCAGTAGTTGGGGCGCCATCCTGCAAGCTTAGCTTAGATCAATGGCGAGACAAATAGGCGGAGGCTCTATTCTTGCCAGCGTTGGAGCCAGCACTACTTTGTCTGAAAATATGTTTATATATCGTAAATAACTATAGCCAGCCCCGGCTGCACGTTTTATTGACAGCCAGTGTTGGCTTCGTGTAGGTAAGCTATGCATGGAACTCCTAAAGAGTTAACGACTTGAATATTCTCAGTCTCAGCAAGTTAGCACTCAATTTATGCTAAAGGTAGATAAAATTTCTTTACCCAGGTGTGCTGGTTCGTGTGTCGTAAGTCGCTGTTGTCGCGCGACAAGGCGGTGTTCGGCGACAACTCTGTGTTCAAGCTGTTCAGGATATTCTGTCTGCTGGCCGACCTGGTGCAGGACGCTGACAATAACGATCGCTATGTGGTTAGTACTAACATGATCGTCTTATAATATAATTTATATGTTAAAGTACGGAATCCTTTAATGTGCAGATTATTTATTTTTTCGGTATAGATCGGCAAAAAATGTAAGCTACTTTTCATGAAATTCTAAGATAAAACCGGCCAAGTGCAAGTTGGACCCGCGCAAGAAGATTTCTATACAAGTACAGAGCAAAAAATTGCATAAACGCATTTTTGAAAATTTTAAATGTATAAAAAAGTAAAAAATGATAAAATCGTAAAAATTTATAAAACAAAGTCATAAAATAAAGATGAGTTGGTGGTAATCGAACTATGGCCTTTTCGAACTCAAGCTAACACCCTACTTACTCCGCCACGCCGCTGATGACGAACGCGTCGAATTTATTGTTATTATTTTGCATCTTATTATGAAACGAAAACGCAGAAAACATTTTTGTTGTATTAGAGCTACCCTTAAATATTTAATTTATTTTGTTTTTAGTATTTGTTATTATAGCGGCAACAGAAATACATATTCTGGTAAATTTCAACTCTCTAGCTATTATCGTTCTTGAGATACAGCCTGGAGACAGACGGACAGACAGACAGATGGACAGACATCGAAGTCTTAGTAATAGGGTCCTGTTTTTACCATACATATCTGGAAAACAACGAAACAACGAATTTTTTTTTCTTTCCAGCCTTTAAACTGAAAAAAACTTTAAACTTTAAGCAATCACATTGACGGGCAGTTCACTCTACTCTGAGTAACTGCTGATCCTGAGCCAAATATCTAACCATATAATTACGTTAGTAAACTATTCTTAGGGTGATTGTGTACAAAAACAATGTGTAAAAACTAAGCCAGCGCGAAAAAGTGTGGGTTGTTCATTTGCTCTTCGCACATGTAACCCATATGCGAACTGAACTCTCAAAGGACGCGTTGTTTGGGTCAATGACCCGCTATTGAAATCCGGCCAAGCGTGACGCACATAGCTGGGTTCCGCAGACAATGTATCATACTGCAGTCGCCAATCGACATTACAGTACCTATTATATTTTCAAATCATATCGATTTTGATTTAAGAGGTTTCGTTTAACTTTTTCTAACACTTTTGTAGTATGCTACTTAATTTAAGAGACATTATTGACACATATATTTACATTAAAATCAGTGAGTTTGAAGATAAAATGGCTATGTGTCGGTTAGGCTATCCACAACATACCTGGGAGATTCTCCATACTTCATTTTCCAGAATAGCTTTGTAAGGTATAGCTTTTTTCTATAAAATTGGAGGCAACACGCATACGGGCTACCCGATGGTAAGCAAATACCGTCGCCCAAAGACAATCGCAATCATAGACGTAAGACGCGTAGACGTAAAGTCATGAAATTTCTCCCAGCTATAGTTGATATGAAGGCTCCTCCTTCATATCAACTGTAGCTAGGATTTCTCCTAGCTACAGTTGATTTAATGATTTTACATCTACGCGTCTTTCGTAAAAAGAGGCAAACATTTTCCGCTCGCGTATATTAATATATAGATTAATTATTGTTTGATAACTGATAAACTAAAGACAAAACTTATAAACGATAAATAGTTGACTTTAAAGAGACTCAGATTATAATTTTTTATACGACCGATACTAAGATTAACGATATAATGGTTTTATGATTCGCCCACAGAACTCTAGCTGTTAAGAAGCGCGCAACACTAATGCTCTGTTACAGCGCTCTACATAGAGAACAAAAGTTCGTTATAACACGATTACCGACTTGCATTAACTTTCCACAATTAAACTAATCAAAAGATTAACACTAAGATTACGAACGTTATATTAAGTAACATTAAGTAACATTGATATATTAACTAACTGTGCCTTGCGGTGCTACCCGCGTAGCCTGTGTCTACAATACCAGGTAGCTCCATGTTAAATTTTATCAAAATCAGTCAAGCCGTTTAAGCGTAAAAAGGCAAGAAACATACACACTTACAAACTTTGAACCTTTCGCATTTATAACATTAGTATGATTAACGTTTATTATCAATTTAGGTTACTTTTATTTAAGGGAAAAAATTTCGGCAGTATATTTTTATTATTATTTTTTTTTTGTTGAATTATTATAGACCCGGCGAGACACTTAGAATCTGTACTTCTTATGTGTGTGTAGTGTTTATTATAGTGCTTTCGGTCACTTTAGGCGATGACGGTCATATTTTTCCGGTTATTTTTGTAATTTTTGATACAAACCGCGATTGACAAACAATTGTGTGTGACTGCTACCGCCTTCGAAAGACTTCTGAGTGACTCAACTTGCGAAAAAGGTGTCAATACCTTGTCAATACCTTCAAAGACTTCCAACAATGGTTGAACGTAATTAGTGATGACGAAAAACAATAGTAAGTGGGACGTTTTATAATTACATTTTGGATGGTCCTCGAAAGGTGTTGACGTAGGTCTTCAACTGACGTGTTTCGGTCTCTGGACTTAAATGAATGCGTTCAATTTAATTGGCGAAATCCAGCGTTGGGTAATAATCGTCATTTTTTCTTTTTACTTCTTCTTCTTCAGAATTTAGATAGCACCACGGTATACAATACGTTGCATTGCGATGAGTTTTGAGTCATACAAAATTTAGCTTTATTAGTCTTTATATAGCTTTATAGTCATCAGCGATGTAGCGGAGTGACTAGGGTGCTTGCTTAAGTTCGAAAAGGTTCGATTAAACTCATTTTTATTTTATTTACTATGATTTATAAATTTTAACCTTTTCATATATTTTTTTATCAATTTAAAAATTTTTATACATTTGAAACTTACAAAAATGCGTGTTTCCAATTTTTTTCTCTGTACTCGTAGGGAATCCTTTGTGCGCGAGTCCAACACGCACTTGGCAAGTTTTTATTCAGTTTTTTTTACATTTTTCGAAATTTTTGTATAAATAAATTTGTCTTATAGGTATTATATGTACAATGTTAATTTGATTGAGTTATAAAAACGCAAAGACTCGCGACGTCGCAATGAACTCTTAAGCAATTTATCAGAACATCGGATCCAAGTTACTTTTTTACTTTCAGGTGGTCCTCCAACCCTCAGAAGCAGGTATAGTGGCGGAGCAGCTAGTCCACTGTCTAGGTTTGCGATGGGACGCCGCAGACTGGGATGCGCTAGGCTCCTCCATAGGCCACTTCAAGTGGACCGCCTTCCTCGCTGTGCTTGAAGCCAAATACTGCTGCGACCAGCAAGTCCACCCAGAGGCGCTGGTGGAAGCTGTCGACGAGCTGTATGATGTGTTCATTGAAGATATTATTAAGAAGGTAATTTTCACCGACTCCCAAATTAAGATAGTTAATTTTTATGATCTAGGGGTTTTGAGAAGCCTGTTAAGTTGAAGTGTAGTTGTTAGCATGTCTGAATTGCTGAATGATCGTTTACTGGAAACAGAAACATAGATATATCTTTAGTTCTCTTTTTGCCACAATTGTAATATACGCACTTGGTAAACATTTTTTTATATTTATTCGCTTATTATAATATTTCTAGCAAGGACTCTTCGCTTTGCAAGATAAGTAAAGTACTACTAACTTGGTCTGATAAAGCCTTTTCTAATTCTGAATGTGTTTGCAAACATGTAAAGCCTAATGTCACAATTAACAAGTTTAATGGATCAAAAAGATGATTTAACAACAAAAAAACTACAAATTCTAGGGCTACCTCTTTAAGCGAGGCTACCTCCTGCCCACAATGAGGGAGTACTGGTGCGTGCTGCAGCCCTGCGCCCTCACCTACTACAAGAGCTCCGCGCAGAAGGAGCAGTGTGGTAGAATAGCCATCGACGAATACTGCTCGGTAGAGGCGACCGCCAGTGACGGCAAAATACAGAGATTCCAAGTCATCACGCCGGACAGAACTTTTGAATTTGGAACACAGGATCATAAGTAAGTTGAATTCATCGAGCATATAATCAAAAGACCGGAAATGTTATGTTATTAGTTTTGTTCGAGGAAAATTTCGTACGGGGTATGCACACACAGGTTTATTATTGGTGCGTACTGTTTTAGTGCGAGCGTTAGTTGGTTGGCGGTTAATTTATCAGCGGTAATAAACTGATAAGTTTCAGACACGGATGGCTCACATTACTTCTCTATTGGTTATATGTTCGATTGTTGAGTTACTATACCACTCCTCCTATATTATGATTAATTTAATTACGGGTCAGGACAGCATCAAAATCAGTTGTAGTGGCAAATTGTTTGGTGGCCCAAAGCCAGTAAAAATGTATGTTAAAATGTATAAAAGGTGTTGTATAATCTACAACCTACCAACCATTTCATCCAGTGTTCATGAGTATACAAAGGATACTTTAATATAGAAAGAAAGAAATTTAAATAAAAAATAAATAGTAGGGGTGGTATAGCGCTTGTGGCCATATGAGCGCGGCGGGGTGGGGGAGGGTTGGTCACCTTGGTTACCGGCCGCGCTACTCTGTCAGTTGGAAGTCAACGCCGACGGCAGTAGTATTATCATACCCTGATACGGCGTCAGTATTATCATACCAAGGGTGGTGGGGAACCCACCCCCAGAATGATCTGGTGAATACTTACGTGCCGAAAAAATATAAGTTTCCCGCGCAATAAATAAATTTTGTCACACCTGAGTTGCGGGTGTCATGCAGTTTCTAATATTTTATTATGTTTTTGGCCAAAGCCACAAATAGTGTAGAATGTAATAGTTTCTAAGCTTAAGTTAAAAGAGGTGTAGGCCCCCCTTGACTTAGGAAAAATGGGTCTAGATACGCCAATGACGACCACCATAAAAACTTTGGCAACATGAGATGTCAATTTGCATCAATCATCAAATAAAACAGTTGACATACTTTGTTAACGCGCGTTGTCAAATAAATTGGCTGTAATGTAGAGTCAATTATTTTGCGATTCTCTTCCCGCATAAATTACTTCTTTAATTTTTGTAACAATCTATACTAATATTATAAATACGAAAATTTGTTCATCTGAAATTTGGTATATATATGTACTTTGATTTGCGGGGAAGGATATAGAATACTTTTATTCCGGAAATTAGATAACCGAATTTGTGCGCAACGGACTTCTGCGTACAGAGTATTATTATGTGTGTGTACTATTGTAGTATTTATTTTCTACTCTGATTTGCATCTTTCATGTTGGATCCCGTATATCTTACTCTCACTTATCTCACGTCTTTTATCTTCGCAATACATTTCGCCAGCAGTATTTCCGGATCGTCACGACCTGTAAACTCTTCAAAAAGAGAGCGTTTTAAAAGGCGCACCTACAACTCTTCTGATATTGCGATGGCGACGGTAGTTGCTTTCCATTAAGTCCACGTTTGTTCGTTTGCCCCTTTATTTTATAAAAATCACAATTTGCATCATCTGCAATTAAACACTTTTGTAAATACCGTCGTCTTACTAACTTACCATCATTTGAACCCTACAGAAGTAGACTACAATGGGTGTCAGCACTCCGGCAGGCCGCAGCGGCGTGGGACGGGGCGGAGGGCTACCAGCGTCGGGCCCGAGCGACCCGCCGGGGGGCGCTGGCCCGACGAGAGAGGGAAGTCAAGGAGGCCAGGGTGCGCCTGCAGCATGAGGTCCGAGCCAGGCTGGCGGCTGAGGCTCAGGCACAGGTAGACAATCTGTCTAGTCCAGTTAACATCATAAAAATTTGCTATATAATTTGCGTATTTAACACAAGATGGACACACATTCCTCTTGACTTCGCATACCACTATCCATGCATAGAGCATTTTTATGATTTTATTATTTATAATTCCAAATACATGGATTTTTCTATACTGCCACAACATGTCATTCAATATCGACTTGGACACTGGAACTCATTTTCAAATGTACAACGCGTGCAACTCAAACTATTTGCAGTCAACTGACAAAACATTTGACGCGGCACGCTATGACTGCAAGAGCCGACGGCAGCCGCCGACACGTTTCTACGTCCGCATTTACCTATACCGTGCCGCTCGTATGTAAGAGCACTAAACCTAGAGGAAGCTAGCCGTTAGACTTACGTTTGATAAAAATAAATCTTATTTAACCTCTTAAGATACGTAACGACTTGAGAGAAAGAACACCAACTGTTAAAACTCTTTTTCATTTTGAAAGCGTCTTAAAATTAACTGCAAAACATTTAAAATAAAAAAACACTGTTTTACAGGAACTAGCAGAATTAGCACAACAAGATAACAAAAAGCTAGAAGAATTAAAACATGCCCAGACTGAGCTAGAAAGACTACTTCAAGAGGAGACCCAAGCTAAGCGAGATGAAGAAATCGTTAGAGCTCTACAAGCAAGGTAAAATAGTTAAAATTATTTAAGCAAATACACATTTATCTCTGGCGATTACAAGGAATACCTACTACTGTTTTCAGAGTTTTAGCGGAAGAATGGGAGAGAAGAGAAGAACTAGAAAGACTTCAAGAGGAACAGAACAGATTGCTAGAAGAAGAAAGGCTGAAACGACAACAGTTTGAGAGGTTGCAGGCTGAAAAAGAAGCACAATATAGAGGTTAGCACCTAACCAAAATAAAAAAAATACACTTAAAAGACTAAAAGACTGAAGTTGCGTTTTTGTTGTTGCTCAAGGGCAGCACTTATCACTCGAAGTAGATAGATTTTTACTTGAGTAAAATAGTGTAGTACTATACAAAAATCGTAAATTTAAAATCATTGTTTACAATAAAAAAATGACGTGAAATCAAAATTATCATACAAGTCCAACAAACATTAAGCAGATTTGATAACAAACAAAAATTGAATGTTACAGAAGCAGAAAAGAGACTTAAAGAGCTAGAAGAAGAGAAGCAACGACTGGACAACGAGCTGAAAGCGGCTCAACAGAAGATAACAAAGACTGAGTACAACGCGCAGGCGTTAACAGTACAGCTGAGAGTAAGTTCCTTTGAATAATAGATATTTCTAGTAACAAATCAAATTTAAAAATATATTGATAACTACTTAGCAGCGTTTAAATGTAAAGGAAGTTTTCAGTGACCCTAAATCGTTTAGCATTGCAACAATTGTTTTTAAATGTCATACACATCACGCCCATGCCCATGATATTATATTTAGCATCAGTACGATTAGTATTTAGTATGTCCAGCAGAATTTTTTTTTACGACAGAATATACACAATTTTTTTGTTAACAAACTAACAAATTGACAACAAAAAGAAGTTGTTTTATCACCTTAAATTCTTTCATATTACTGAGTGCCAAGTGCGAGCTTTTTTCACTTTCAAACGTGAACGTGTTTCACGTTTATTGATATTTTATAATTCATATTAATAATTCATTTATTTCCTTAGAATAGGGTACAAATGGGTGTTACATCATGTTTTAAACTTCAACATATTCTACTATTTACATAGTGTGTAAATCTCATAATATGTATTTAAACATTTAGTACAATTAATATTATGATAATAATATTATATTTTATATAAGTGTCACAATATTTGTACAGTGCCACCTAGCGATGCTTACGGTTACAATCTACAAATTCCACATAAAATCTTAGTAAACGCAAAACACGTTCACGGTTGAATGTGAAAAAAGAGTCGCACGCAAATTATACGAAGTCATGTTTAGGTTGACATAATTCCTATTCTTGCAGGATCTAAATCCAATGCTAAGGAACGGCGAGCGGGCAAGACGGGCGATATCGTTTGTACCTACATCCAAGAGCTCCTCAGACACCCTCATCGACATCAAAGCTATGAGGCATCTGAAGACTTTAGACGATAATGATAATGCTTAGTCTATTTAGTTTGGAGACAAGACGACCACGATTTTAAAGATGCCTTAAATTTATTCAAACAGTTTTAGACGTCTTAGATCATCTGTCATCTCATATAGGTGGTAAAAATAGAATAAATTTCTCATTTTACTATCTATAAAAAATCTCCGATTTAATTATTTAAAAACTGTAATATGAGTTAGGAACGAGAATTTATTTTACCGATAAAATAACTGAAATATAAGTATACAGTTTCAAGATGTGGGTTACGGACCTTAAACAGATAAAACCTTCAAGACTGAGAAAGCTGATGATGATGTGGTATCGCTAAGAACAGTCTGACATATTATTAACTCATGTAAACAAACATTCTAAAATAAAGTGTCAACACGAAAGAGTAAAGACACGTAATGACATTTAGAAACCAAACAACGGTTTTATAATTATTTTGTAGACCGATTTCCCTTACAAATATCTTATTGACGTTAAAGAAAGTCATTGTAGGGCTTGCTTATTTTAGGTGCTAAGAGCACTCGAACCATTTTTTTTTACTTTTATATAGCTATCCATTAGGATTATATAGAGAATAGATTTTGTAGAGTATCTTCATGAATCCTATCTTTAATATTATCAAGTCACAGCTAAATAAATATATACGTATCAGAAAGGCACAAATACTTTTTACAATATTGTATACCAAGCTTACCTAGTTTTAGATTAATATTTACTTTGTAAAATAATTATTTAAATAAATTTTTTTTTAATCAAGTCCACGTTTTTATTACCTATACTATGCTAATATAGTAAATAAAAGTAATCATTTTTCAATCAAACGTAAAATTAATCAATAGTTTCACGACAACATACGAGTTATCGTAATTTTATTATAAATTTCGTATAGCATTATATACCGATAAGTGAAGTAACATGGAGGGCCAGCTTTTTACTATACTCCTCGCATGTCGTTTGCTTCATTGCTTAAGCGTTGGTCAAGGACTACTAATCGAAAATGAATCTGATGTAAGTCTGAATAGCAATGAAAAATTTCACGAAAACAAAGTCTTAGAAGGTGATCACGATCAAGAATATATCGGCGTAAGTCGCAATGACGAACCAAATTATCCAAATAAAGGTCTAATTGCTTTTTTAAATAATATACAGATACAAAAACTAAAGCCATCCATCAGGATTGCGTATTTTAACGATTACAACGAAGACTACATGATAAATGATGAGCATTTTAACAAAAACGTAGATTTGTCGTCTAATGTACCTATTAACAGAGATGGACAAAAAAGTAAAAATGCGAAAGGAAGTTTTAACGTAGGGGCTTTAAATTGTGAATATAATGAGTTTCAAAAAAAGTATCTCTGTTCAATGGATGACACGCAAAACAAAATTGGTGCCGACACTACACAAACAGGAGGAAAAACAAAGGGAACCGTTGTTTATACTGAAAAAGAAAATGAGACTTTCGATAACGATATTGGACCTAACGGGAAAAATATAGGAAATAATAAATCAACAGAACATATTTTCTACAAAATTACAGCCGTAGCTAGTAAAATCCTAGATTTCGTTGGTATGATTCAAATGAAGACTCACAAAAATATTTGTAAAGGAATTGAAAAATATGCAATACAAATTATTGAATCAGCTATAAAGAAATGTAATTATTAAATTAAATTTCCTTAGGTGCATCATGCGAGATCTTAAAATATAATCAAATAGAAAATAAAAAAAGCACAGGAAAGAAAGTGTGTATATAATTTGACACCTCTTCTTTTTCCCCTGCAGTAAGTTCTCTATTAAAAAAAAGATTATTCTCATTGAGATTAATATTCACGCTGCAAAGAAATGGCTCGTGCCACCCCACTGCGGTGTACGCACCGCAGTGCTCTCAGTTGTACTCTAGCTTTCCGCACACTAGCGCACCAAACATTTGACAAAATAAATGTCACGAAAAATGCCTTCTTGTGTGTTGGGACACTGCAAAAACAGTTCAAGGAACACGGGAAAATATAACGGAATATTATTAATAAATTCATCGATAAATATTATTTAGTTATTTATAAATTCGAACATTCAATTACTTCGCGCCTTTTTACATCTTTTGTCACAGAGTATGTACATTCAAATTGAAATGTAGGCCGTAGAACAAAGTCCCTACTCACATAGACGAGTTTGAATTTTTGTAATATTTAATTCTTTATAATTTTACTACTGTATAAAAACACGAGTTTATTTAAATAATTCAAGTTGTTTATTACATAACTTATAAAATCTTTAACTACATACTAATAAAAAATAAAACATTAAATTAATAATATTACATATTTGTATTCTTTCCTTTCTTAGTAAAAATCTTTGTTTACCAGAATTTTCTTTCCTATAAACCTTACGGAGCACAAGACCTTTCTAACGGATGCAAACCGTGGAAATCGGTTCGTGCGTTCTGGGGGTATAGCGTCAGGAAGGAAAACTTGACTTATTTTTATATAATAGATGTCTGTCATCCATATTATCATAGACCAATTAATTCCTCTATGATATTATTATGAATAACTGTTACAGTATGTCGATATGTATGTCTGCTATTATTTTCATAACAAAATAATATTAAAATGAGAATGTATGCTGCGTGCGTGATTTTCCAACCAGGCGAGGTGTTATGCCGGGCCAGGCTAAAGCCCATGTGATACATATAAGCAGATGTATGTATGCCGCCGAGCTCCGAAATCTTTGACAGCGCGATACAGAAATATTTTGTGAGTACCGTCACATATAAGTTATTGCTTTTCGTTATCTGAGTAATAATTTTCATAGGTAAAAATTTAATTAGCATTTTACGATAATCGTTACTTTTCAAATTATTATTTTCTTCTTACATCTAAAAGTCAGACGGGATGGAATACCTGCTATTTTACATTATAGTGATTACGTGCAATATTCTGAATGGTTTCAGTTTCGGTCAACTGTTACTAATTGAAAATGAACCAGATGTAAGTCAAAATAACAGAGCGACATACAGCGAAAACGATGATTTTTATGTAGCCTACGAGCCAAGAGATTTACGTACAAGTCACAACAACGAATCAAATGATATAGACGCTCTCATTGATTTACTTGGTAATTTGGGTCGACAAATAATTTAATTTGGAGTGAAAATAACTACGGTAGTAAAAAGCAAGCTCATGTAACAGGCAACAGAATATATCTACACAAAGGTGATCTTATTTTGCATAATAGTGTTGGTAAGAAAACACCTCATAACCAACTAGATACAGAAATTAAACAAAGCGGTAAGGATAACAGTGGTTTTGAATTAGATCTTAGTGTCGACGATGTTGTCAAATTAGCTGCTGAATTATATGAAAAGGTATCAAAACTCAATAAACTCGGCAACACTAAAATCGATGGTATTAATATTCATGATAGAGGGCAACATCAGGAAGCTAACATTGATCAAGACCACGACCATAACCATAATCATGGTCATGATCATAAACATGACCATGATCATAACCATGACCATAAACATGACCATGGCCAAAATAATGATAAAAACGATAGTACTGATAAAGCAAAAGAACAAAAAGGTAAAGGAAACGCTGAAAATAACCACAGTAATGGTAACAAAATGCCTGAAAAGGGTTTAGATATTGACCAGGTATTGATAGATTCATTCCTTCAAGCAATAATAATTTCTGCGAGTACTATATTAGACCTAGCTCACAAGGCACAGGTAAACGGAAATGGTTGTCCAAATATTGAAAAAAGTGCTCAAGCTATAGCCACTTTTGCTCAGAGAAAGTGCATGAAAGATGACCAATGACCAACTACTGAAAAACGGGTTTTATTATAATTGTTATGACTAAAGTATTGTAATATTTATATACGAGTTTTAATCTCAAACTAACATAATATCGGCTTGTGACTATAACATTTTATGGATTGTAAAATTAGTTTTAATCTGATAATAATTATGAAATAAAAATTAAATTAAATAACAGTTTTAATCAATAATAAACGTAAATAAAATAAATGAGTCGAAAATTTTAACCTTGTTTCCCCTTCTGCGCTGTCTCCAATTTTTTTTGCAATTTTCTGAGCTAATAAGAAAATAAATAAAATGAAAAACTGAAAATATAAAAAAAAATCAAATTATAGTAAAAAAAACAATACAAAACTAAGTCTTCTTTTTCTTCTTTCCCTTTCTGCCTGCCTGTGAGTGACAAAAATGGAACTGTCAAGTGTTTCTCATACTCAACGAGGAAAGAACGATAAAATCATACTTAGGTATTCTTTTTAGTGGCTTTCCGATCCTCACAGTACGCGATCACGACATTAGAAACCAGCCAAGTGCTAGTTGGACTTGCGCACGATGCGTCCCGTACCAGTGGAGAGCAAAAACTGAGAAAACGTGATTTTGTTTTTTAAAAGCAAGTGAAACACCTAGAATTGTGTGTGATCACTGTCAAGCAACACCGTTAGTAGACGTCTAGCAGTCATGTGCAAAAAAATGCACAAAAAACATCGTGTGATTAATGGACAGCCCCTAGCCATTATTGAGATTCAGACAGACGGACAGGCGGACAGACATCAGAGTCTTAGTAACAGGGTCCGAATTTCACCCTTTGGACACGGAACCCTAAAAAATAAAATGCCACTTAATGAACTAGGCTATAGATTTCAGTATTAACCAAGCCTGTAGCAGCGACCGGTGTCATAATAGTTTTGCAGTGTTATAGAGCAAAATCAAACTGAAAATAGCCAGGGTAATAATATGGCATTTTTATCTATCTTCGAAATTTACAATCGCGTGCTGCGTGGTTCGGAAAGACCATCTTTAGATAAGCAATTAGTAAAATTTGGCACTTTAAAAGATTACGATAGCTTAAATTCTTACCCGTTTCTTTTCCGCACGGGTCGCGAGCACCTGCCTCCAAGCCGCTTGAATAACCCTCGCCGCATGCTCCAGAAGAAACTTGTTCATCTTCTCGGTCATTTCCTGATGATATTCCTTGTCCCTTTCCTCCATCAGGGGTTTGTATTCTATGTCTTGTTCTGCAATCTTTTCCTGCAAAATAAGGTTTGTATAAATGAAAAAAATTGGAAACTTAATTTTGGTTTGATGCAAAAAGCAAAGCACAGACAAAAAACATCTACATGTTTTTTTGTCTGTGCTTTGCATGAGTTGAAAAACTGTTTAATTTTGGGGAGGACTTAACATTAATAAACATTTAAGAAGTAGAGTAAAAACTCGGTTAAGCCCTCCCGGCCCTCACTTAAACGGATTCGCGATTATCCGGACTATAGAGCAATTATACTAATGTATAATGGGGGAAAATAAAAGAGAGCCAGTTGAAGTATCTACGTCATTTGGTCGGAATATATCAATTTTATGTAAGTCGTCATCTGCCGGCTGGGTTTGACATAACCCGGCCAAATTAATTAGATCCACGATCTGTTTCTCTTTCAACTTCTCTGATTGTACCTACACTTGAACGTGTTGAACGGAATACAATCACCCGGTGAAATACATAGTTTTGTAAACAAATTATACATACACGCGTATATCCTAATTATTTCTAAACACTGATTTTCCTTGACATTTCTTAGTCGCTTTTATTAAATGTCCTTACACTATGCACCTAAATATGCTAAAAACCCAAATGTCTTAATAATTTCGATTATACGGATTTTCGATTAACCGAATGACTATCGACATTAAACCGGTTAATCGAGATTCTACGGTACTTTAATAATGTGCTACCTCCAAATCTTCACACTTTTGCATCTCATCTTCATATTTTTCAGTAAAATCATCCAACTCGACCTGCTTTTCACTCATCTCAATGTCATATTTCTGAAGCCACGAGAGCAACTGTGTCTCGACTTTAAACCTGTTGGACGTAAATAAAACTTGGAGACCAATTACTAATTACAACCAATTCATCGGGACTTATTGTAGTAGTGATGGTACTACATACTTTTTCTCGATGTTCGTGTGAGTTTTGTGTGTCGATTTGAACCTACTGATCCTAAATATATTGGAACATAAATTTTGGACAATTTGTGGGTAGTCGTAGAACAGACCAGTCGACCAATCCAGTCCCCTCGCGACCGCGGTTATTGCACCACGGCCGAAACGTCGAGAAAAGGTTTGTAGTAGCATCACTACTAAAATAAGTCGCATTAAGTCTAAAACGCGAATTTTTTTTCACCCTATAACGTTATAAGGGCTTGTTATTTGCTTTTTTTTCTTCCTTTTTTAAAATTTTTACAATTTTTTTATTACGCGAAAGTTTAATAAACAGTGACTAATATAGAAGAAGAGATTAAAAGAAATAATATATATTTTCATATGAAAAATGTGAAAGTTTTTGGTTTGGATGTTTCTCTAACAAGCAAACCAACAATCGAAAAAATCAAGCAATGCAAAAAATCTATGGACTTTGCCTTCTCATCCTTAGGTTTTTCTCTTCTATAAGATTTGTCTTCAACAAGTTCTCATAGGCTTCTCTGCATTCGTGTTCCTCTTCACGTAGCATTTCTTTCTTCACCAGGTGTGCACGAGTTGCAAGCACCATATCACGATCCGATAGTAAACTAAGAAGAGATTTAGTTTTAGTTACAATTTTAAATAATACAAACAGATAATACACAATAAAGTTTTTTTTTTTTTTATTTATTTGCAAAAACCAAGTAAGTATACAATACAGACTTAGTGCCTTGAACAGGCGTTTGCTTAAAATTAAGA
>JAOTAV010062918.1:0-14503 GCA_026546445.1 Cyclargus thomasi | reverse complement strand
TACAAATGCCTAATTACATACAGTTTGTATTTTAAAATATATGAACATAATACTATAATGAGACAGAAATAAAAAAAAAAATTAATAAAACCCAAACATTTAACCCTACCCAACAATTAAAATTTTTTCTTTTTTAACAAGTTGTTAAATAAGAAAAAGAAAAGTCAATCTGACAGCATACATGAAATGTCAATAAAACGAAATTGACATTGGACAAAGATTTAAAAATTATTTTAAATGTAGTATATTATTGTCATGTTCACAGTTACTACGAGTTTACGCGTTTGTGACTGCTTAGCATAATTTGTTTCACTCGTGTATCAAAAAATTGTTGAATATAAAGAATTAATCGAATTAATCGAAAGTTACCTAAAAAAGTTCACTGGCGAATTAAGTTGAGAACTGGCGAAATATCGTAGCTCTCAATACAAGATTACAGTATTATTATTTAAAAAAAAAATAAAACGCACGACATTTTTTTTACTGTTATAGTTGATATGAAGAAGGGGCGTGGAATACCAATATTATTGTAATATATGCTTTTATTTTACATATTTTTAATAAATAAAACGCTAGTCACACTACAACACGTACACTACAGTATTTTGACATGACACCATGATCATACACGAAAAATCCTATTGTTTATGGTTGACGTCTGTGTTTTTTTAATAAAATTTAATAGCCTAATAACGAGACCTTTACGCCAAATTGAAGACTGTGATTGAATTGAGTATTCTCAATTTATTAGATAATGAATTGAGTATTCTCAATTTATAACATTTTTATTAAATCATGACAATGAAAAAAAATAAAATTTATGTATAGCTCCTCTACACGATGGTTTTAAATATTAATGGTCGAATGACGATCATACGGCGATCCCTAGACAATATTTTTTGGCTCGCCCTATTCATAATAAAAATTGGAATGATGAAAACGATATATTTGTCAAAACATTAAAATACATTGACTGATCATCAACACTTTGTTGCTTAATCTTTTCGTTATAAATATCATTTTAAAAAAAATTTCGAATTAAAATTTTAAAAATTATATTTTGAGTGTAAAAAGAATGCAGGAAAATTCGAACAAACCTTTGTCATGATAAAATCCTATATCAATTAGCAAGCACTAAATTCGCAAGCATCCAACAATTAAATTACGTGCCGTGAAATCTACGCTTCATATATTTCGTTTTCAATTCTAATTTTCCCGAAACGTATTCCCCCGAAGCTTTCACAATTGAATTCTAGAATATATTCTGAGAATTTGTGTTGTGAACTTCTCTGGATGTATTTTAGAATAACGTATTCTAGAATTAACGAGCGCCCCTGCCTTAACAAGATGCATCTTACATTTCTATTTGATATTACCTTACGCCAGGAAAGTATATTGTTAAAATATATTATACTGCTATCTATAAACTATCTTAACAATATACTTTCCTCCAAAATACTTTCCATTTGAAAATAATTTATAAAAAAACACATAAATCGTTTGTGAATGACTCTATTACATGCGGGCAAAATCATGGGTAAAAACTATATCTTAACAAATAAAGATATTCCACATCCATACTAATATTATAAATAGAAATGTGTTTATTTTGCTTATTGCGCGAAAGAAGGGCAAACACTGCCCTTCTTTCGCGCCCTACGAAGCTACGATTCGATTCGATTTTTTTCATAGACTGAGTTCAAAGGCCTAAATTACTCTCCATGAGCAATTTAGGCTATTTTTGAATACCAATTTTCCAAAATATTCGCATTATACGCGTTGAAGCCTCGGAATAAAGCTGGTAAATAATGAAACATATTTTAGGTACGACATAATGTTGGCGTAAGCTAAATTTCCTTCGTGCTATTTCATGAAACTCCGTAGAACATTATTTGCATGACAGAGGAACAAACATCCTATCTAACTTTTGTATTTATGATGCTCTTCCGCCCACGGCGCAGTTACGAGAATTCGTTATAAATGTTTCAGAACTAATATCGAAATTATTCATCTATGAAAAGCTTGAAATTTTACATTTTCCTAATGTATCCCAATATAATAGTTGGGCTCAGATTAGCGTACTCAGTCTGCATGTTTCGGACAATGGATGGTTGTTGACATAATAGAGTGATTAATTTTAGTATCCTACTAAAAATAATCACTTTCTTATTCAATTAGTTAGTATTTTTTTTTTAAATACAGACGAGCCTAGGCTAGTGCATTGTGCAAGTGTGCACTTTCAACCCACTTCCGGAAACGAGGACGTTTTCGGAAGTCAGTTAAAAATGAGCCATACCGTGGCGAAGAGTGGATATCGGCCGCCCGGGGCGGAGGACAAGTTTGCCGCCCCCTAGAACAATTTTGCCGCCCTACTATAATTTTTACAAACATTAAGAGCGATTTTTACTCACGCAATTTTTTCATATAATATCTTTAGATTTTTTTCTGCCAATACAGATTCTCTTACATAATTCATTGTACAGCTAAGTAAGTGCGAATAAACATCGCAGTGCGGACGTGATCTAATTATAAAGATTTTTTTCGGCAAGAACCGTCACCAGTATTTTCCTATTACGAACATATGTATGGAATTCCTAGAATTTATCACAGAATTAGTTCATATGAATATTCAGTTATTTTTTAATGATTCCGACTTTATATTTGTGTTATTAATATGAAAATGTCAAATATTTAGAATATTTTATTATTTTTTGTGAAATTTTGCCGCCCCCTATAAAATTCCACCCGGGGCGGGCCGCTTCCTGTACTCTACGCTACTGAGCCACTAGATATTTTTACAAAACTTTTACATTTACAAAGCTAAAGTCGCTTAGGCAAGTTTATAACCTATGACAATCTATGGTAATATTATAAAGAGTTAAGCGTTTCTACGTATTTAAGAAGGCGGGAAATCTCCGAAGCTGAACTGATGTAAAAATTCGCACCAGTAGAAAGCTACCATCTCCGATATAGTTATAGGCATATTGATTTAAAATACTCCAGTGAGATAAATCATTTACACACGGAAAGAGGAGCGTCTAAACTAACACAACTTTTTTATAAGGTTACTTTTCTTAGCTTGGTGACTTTTTGCTTGGATTTTTTGCTGATTTTTTTTGCCACAAACCTCACGGAGCCCGAGACCTTTCTAACGAAAGCAAAACCGTGGAAATCGGTGTATACGTTCTGAAATTATTTCGTCAGGAAGGAAACCCTGACTTATTTTTTTATAATAGGTTATTATTGCTTGTTGTGGGCTAAAACGTGTCTAGGCTGCTAGCGTTCGAAGGTATCCCGTCACTCGAACTCGGAGCTAGGCGAGTTCCAAGTTAGCGAAAAGTTCCATCATCGACAAGTTATAAAATAATCCACTAGATTTTGAATTTCGGCCTAATTATAAGAATGCGAGGCTATGTATTCCGATTCTTTAAGAAATATTTAGTTATGTATCAAAATATATAATATATAATACCCATCAAAGATACTTTTCCTACAAAAGCTTAGTTGAAAGCTTTTAGTGCAATCACAATCCCAGGATTGTTTGCAGATGCAAATTGGATCCATCCATCCGTCCATTCAATATATCCAATGGCACGATCAAATGGCATAGAAAAATTTGAAATTTATGGTAAGAGCATTTTAATATTTGTCCTTTAGTGTAAATACTATGGCATGATTTTTCAATTCCATAGTTAAGATATAGAAATCGAAGTCACCTTGTAGGCTGACAGCCTTAGTCAGGCAAATTTTTGCAAGCATGAATGAATTATGCCAAATTATGTATGGCTTAATACCATCCGTATTAAAGCATATCTAATTAGGCATAATATACAATGTTGGACTATGTGACTAGTTAAAAATACCTTTAATTGTCCTCAAATCATTCACAAGCTTACTAACAAAAAAGAAGTTTAAGTTGAAACAAAAACTTCGTAGCAACTTCGGTAGAGCTTTCAACATTAGCGAATGCTTTCAAAATAGTACCGCGGGCTTAAAACCTTGAACAGCACCAAGAAATGTTCTAGAACTATTTTAAGGAATCACGCCTCGGGAATTTTCCAAGTGGAAACTTGTTAAAACATAAATTATAAATTCAAGTATAATATTAAACTACGATCAAAAATGTTCAGGAACTTTCTTCATTTTTAAAAGGCAGCTTAGCACCTTAGGTTACTAAAACTTATTCAAGTCTTTATAGATGTTATAAAAATCTAAAAAATGTTATAAAAAGCTTATTCAGAGCTGATTATGATTTTGGTGAAATTTGGTACACACAGTATGTATAATGGGGAAAATTGAAAGAGTTGCGGACCTATGTCATTTGGTCGGGATATGTCAATTCCATATAAGCCGTGATCTGTCGGCTGAGTTCGACAAAGGCCGACCAAATTACTTAGATCCACGAGCTGTATCTGTTTTAACTTCTCTGATTGTACATACTACATATTACGTATAGGGCATTAGCTGACTCAAAATATATACCTAGACTAGCTGTTGCCCGCGGCTTCGCCTTCTTTCCTTCTTCCCTGGGACGGATAGGATACTTTTTAATCGCCAAACAAAATGTATGTAAATGACATCAGCGTTCGTTACGCCTTATGACATTTCCATACTTTTTGTTTGGCGACTCTACAAAGTAGCGAAAACCTTTAGATCTTGGCTAACCCCCCTGTACTTTTTCCAGGATAAAAAGTATCCTATGTCAGGACAGTTCAGTGCCTTGGGCTTGGAGACGGTAACAGACAGAGGCACTTTCGCGCGTGCAAAGCCACGGGTAAATACTATCTTCTATGGATATAACAAAACAGTAAAATTGGCGTGTCTGTACAATTATTATTTTTACAAACTAATCAATGTGGGGGGCTTAGGAACACTAATACAACACAAATCTACAAAAAAAGTTGTCTGTCTGTTTACGTTTGTCTTTTTGTCTGATAGTACGCGCTAATCTGCGGAACTACTAGACGGATTTGAATAATTCTTCTTTCGTTTAATAGCTATAGGGTCTGGGCAACATGTATGATACTTTTTATCCCGGGAAAATGAACGGTTCCAGCGTGGTATTCAATTTTTTGCGCAACGAAGTTTCGGGCACCAACTACTTTATAATATCATTTTTAATTTATATAAATACTTGATTTAATAAATATATTATACATTATTTAAATAACGATTAAGTATTTATTATAGATTAGATATATAAATAACGATTAAGTATTTAGAAAAAATATTTCATATATAACAATACAAGTTCGCAAAGTTTATCTCTCTCCCAATTGCGCATTTGCTTATCTAAGCACATAGTATTATATTTGCAAACATTGCAAGTTGTTATGAAAAAATGTGTAGTTATGTATATTGTGTACTTGCACACAAAGGAATTTGTGCTTGAAGTCTCTATCAGTTAATTTAACTATATCACTGAATTTCTAGGCAGATACGCTGTTATTTCGCGGTTATTATTATCATTTAAATGTTTTCTTTGAAATTTAAATATTTTCTCAGTTCCCACGTGATGTAATTTTGGCGTATCGAAGTCGCGTTGCGGGCGTCCTGGTTAATAATGATGTGTACTGTGCACGTAACATATTAAAAGTAAACAGGCTGCTTCTTTATAATATTTAAAACTTTGACTTACAATAGTTATGTAGCTTTGTTTTTTTTATTTATTTTTTATAATTATTTCATAAATAAGTTACAATAGATTGTAATATTTACATTGACTTACAATAACTTATGAATTTAAAACAATTATTGTTTATTAAATTAGTTTTAAGACATATTATTGTTATTTTTTTTTAGGTAAAATATGGACCCGTGCGAGTTTCTTACGCCGGTTCTTCTCGACGGGTTAATTCCCGAACCGGTGTCTCGACGTTCAGAAAGTATAATTTAAGTACTTATTTTGAATAAAAAGATTTTGATTTTTGATTAAAATCTAAAGTACGCTATACTCTAAAATCTTTCCCTATGTTCGCGGGTTACACGTTCTTAGCCGGCCAACTCAATTTTAACGCATGTTACAGGACATTCAAAACCAAGTTCGGCCTCGCAAGTCACATAAGGGATCATAATCGAAGTAATCCTTAATTTCTGGGGTCACCGTGATTGAAATCGATAAGGAGGACTATATCTCCAAATATTCGGTAAAAATTGTAAAATAATATGCCTATTTTACTATCAATCCTTTCAACTATAGTCAAGTTCAGTTAAATCAAAAAAATCTGCGTTTATGCGTAAAGGAAGGAAAAATGAAAACACTAAAAATTGTGAAAATTTCTACAGTCAAAAATGTTTCGATACCATGGAGCTCTAACAGCATCAAACCGAGGACACGACTCAAAACAAAAATAACCGATCAAGCTTAAATATTTAAGTGGACGGTAAAAGCCGGTTTTTCATTTTGACGGTATGGATAGAGGATACACACGTATGGGTTTTATTATCGACACTTGTAAAAACACGGGAATACCGTATCGAATTGATGAAGCGCGTTGCGGCCCTCAACTGACTGCAATTCGACTTTTATTTGGCGGCTACAAACGCGAGCCGAAGTTTTCAAATAAAAATTCACTTTGATTTTCTGTTTGTCAACAGTTTGGAAATGGTTTGGATTTCGTATGAAAGTGGAGCCTTCAATTTGTTATTTATAATAATCGTTGGGTGCAATGTAGGCGCGCACGACGGCAAATTCATAGAGGTTCTGATTTACTTCAAGTTAAACATTTTATGTTTTTATGAATAAATAAACTGTTTCGTACTTATACAGCTATTTTATTCATTACATACTACCCTGCTTCAAATTAACTATAATAGAGTTCTTCTATATTACACCTTATTGCCAGTTAGTATGGATGAAAGTGACATAACCCAGTTCTAGTTACATTAATCCACTTTTATAAAACCGAGTATCTTACATTAAATTTTCTTCCCTAAAATGTGAGATACTTTATAAGGTTATATTTTTTCTTTAAAAGTTTTCATGTAACTCGCCAATTTTGAAAAAAAAATAACGTAAGCGCCATGCTACTTACTATAAACAAAGTTATTATAACATTGATTATGTTAAAAGTTACAGCACTATTTTTGGCTTCTCCTGAAAAGTCGTCATTTGGCGGTTACGTTAATTCATATTACAAGTGACGATATGTAATAGTAGAAGTTATTAATTCCGACAAACAAGTATGAAATCAGTAATTATATATCAATAGATAGTCGATAACAGCTAAGTCAAACGTTAATTTTAAAAAAATAACCACGGAAGTGTCCAGAGTTGACTGACAGACCAGAATGTGACAAGCTTGGTTGGCTCTGGCATCCAAAAATTTTAAATGTTATATACGAACCACTATAACGACCCTAAAATTTTCGGCGACTTGATACAAAAGCCAACCCGTTAAACATAGTAACGTAGTCTAAGATCAGTTTATTGTACACTTTACCGGCAGAACTCGTGGCATTCTATAGAATGCCAACGCATTCCATAGATTACCTTGGGAAAATATGTAAATAATAATGATATTTATAATATTTCATACATTGCCTCAACGCACTGGGTATTCCCATACCTGTGCTAAACACGTTGTCGGTAACATAAATAAATTTTAATATAATTTAGCGAAACAGCACAGCTTTATGAAGGGCTCGCGAATTTTTTTTTGGTTTTTCAAAGTATTCTGTGACTGCGACAGATTTTTTGATAGTTCGTTTGACTAAACAATGATTTTAGATTTATAAAAATAAGGGGCAAGGTTATAATTTTATACCTTTCCCAAAATGGTTCACAAGTGTTATTAAAAAGAAGCAGTGACAATTTTCATAGCAGAAAATACTTAGTAATAGAACAACAGAGATGAATATGCTATAATCGAAGAGCGCCAGTGTGAATTGAGCTTACAAAATAAAATGCATTTTTTTCTCTAAAAGCATTTCAGATGAAAAACAAGTACAAAAATTCAAATTCATTTCACTCGGTATCGGTGTGATGCACCCACTATTTACATATACGTATAGTACACCCAAAAAAGAGGAGGGTGGGGTTAGGGGGTTAACGATATGTGACATGGTGCGATTTTCCAATTTTTTTAAGGTATTTTGTAGAAGCAGAATTAGGCTACTCAATATTCAAAGTATGATTGTTCTCTTGCTCTTTTTCCCTTCTGCTAAGGAAGCGTTAGAGTCCATAAGGACTTTAATGATTGCATTACTAAAATATTCGGGCACCAGGGTTTCTGTGGACAAGTTGAGATCGGCTCCTAGTTGGTACAATTTACAGCGACATGCTGCCCGACAGGCAGCCCAATTCTCGTGCAGTGTACGTTTTAATAGAACTTCGAGCGATCGCTATAGCGATGTCTCTATAGTCCAATGAGTCTCAAAATTAACAACGAAATACAATAATCAGACTTTCCAATCGTTTCTAACAGATGGCGCTGAGCGCTAGTTTAATCACGGCTTGTCATTTTAAATTATATTTTAAGTATAATTTTATTATTTTCAATGACAATAGAAAACATTAATTTATATTCATACACGCCTATGATTACCTACTTTTTATATTTCACTTTAATATAACAGTTTATACACATTACATTTATTAAAATTATATATATAAAATGTTACTTTACAATCCTCCTCGAAATATATGAATAAATTAAAAATAATTTATTTCCAAGTAAATTTGAAACAAATGTTTTCAGAATGTCTACATGTTGACCTACCACCGGTTCGGGAACAAGCCGTGCGAGAAGAACCGGCGTGAGAAAGTCGCACAAAACTCTCAAGTAACAATTCTACCTACTGCAGATTAAGTCCAACGTCAGGAAATAAAAATATTTGAGAGAGAAAAATGATACAGTAATAAAAAAAAAAGCTAAATGTAAAAGCAGGTTAAAGCCTGAAGATGAAACATGAAAATTAAAATGTTAACAGCAGATCGTGCAGAGGTAATTGAACAAAATGTCTAAAAAAATATGCCCGCTGTTAGCGGAGGTTAGATAAAAATAAAAACCAGCCAAGTACGCGTCAGGTCACGTATAGTGGTTCCGTTGCTTTCCATTTGTAAGCAATTTCATTCATTATATTAGCTTATCCAAAAAGAACATTTAGCTTCATTCTTTATAATAGAGATATTATATCTACACTATTAAAGTTTATCTTGAAGGTTGTTTTTGTAACTATATAACATATATGTCTTTTATTAAAACAATTATTATGAGTGCGACCTCAGCTATAAGCTATTATTTAGTATTTATCAATTGTTTCATAATTTATTATTAATAATTAATATTAGGCTTAAAAAACAAACTGATAAATTATTAAAGGAAAATACATAGTTAAAGGCGCAAAAATAGCAAACAAAAATAAAAAATGAATTTAGAACATATTTTCAATTTGATATAAGATATAAAAAATAAAATCGCGAAGAATTTTCAGGAATCATCTACAGAAGGAACCCCAATAAACATTTACGTGATTTAATTATACCACTTTCAAACTGTAAAGGTTTCGAGACCACGGTACCCTAATTTACGCTACGTTTTTCAATCGTAAACATCCTGTGTTCAGCAAAAACAAGTAAAACAAAACACAATCGAATAGCAGCATGCATTTTGTAGCGTTCTGCAGCGCTTTAGGAATAATGCCTATCATTAGACGAGCTTTCAGAGGTTTTTTGTAAGCTGTTGAATGTCCTTTATGTAACTTTGTTCAGCTCCTGTATATCCAATCACATTATGCTATTTCAATGCTGTTTAACTTTTCTATACATTTCGTTTCAGTTAGTTTTTATTCTATAGAGACTAGACGTTTAAGTTTTTCGTAAATTAACTGTAAACTATACAGTTTTGAACAGTAAATTACAAATAATATTTTAACTACAACTTATTTCATACTAAAGAAGTATTACTATTCAAAATAATACACATGTACCGGGTAAATGTCATCATTAAAAAGTCACATACAGAAAAATCGCAAAGCAAATTCGCCGTGAGAGTATACAATAAACACAATGAAAATGAAATGAGAGCAGTCGAAATGAAACAATGAAATAGGGAAAATGAAGTAGAGTATGTATGAAACATCATCCTACCTGAAACAGCGTCTTGGAAATTGCACCTCGGTTTCAGGTTTGAAGCATCAAGCGGCGCTCGCCAAGCTGTCGAAAATGATACCATGTTCCATACAAAACGTTTCACAGTGTTCAGCGCTAAGCACTTACGTATAAACTCGCATAGCAAGACATAGTATATAGTACAATAAAAAAGAATAACAATCGCAAGTTAAAAAATTCGCAGCAAACTTAGTTTAGTACTTAATTAACATTAAATAATACAAAAATGATAATTACCTGTAAAAGATGGTTTCTCTCCGAAGCATATTTTCAATCAGACAGTGGAGTTGAGAGATCTGTAACAACAGAAAAACACATTTAGGAGCTAGAACATTGCAAATGGCGCACAGCACAGCCAGCTTACATTTTTTACATTAAACAATAGCTCGTTATAATAATTCGCATCGTGCAATCACATAGTATAAAAACTAGACTCACTACGGCAATTAGATAATAATGAAACTTACCAGTCAGGTATCTGTCGCAAAATCTACGTTGCCTGGTTTCTCCATGGCGTACCTGATAAAGAAAACGTCGCATTGTAATAAAAAATTTTCATACAAATCATACAATTACAGATAATCTGTTAAAATTTTCTATAAAATATACACAAATATAGAGTAGAATATCTCTGGTACATTATTTATTCTCGTACAATACAAATACAAAATACATTAAAAAATACGACGAAACGTTTCCAGAAAAGGTAGGGAGTGCCCTTGCGCTTTGCTTAGCTCTTCTTGGCAAGGCACGTTGTAGTAATTAGATTAAGCACACCATAATATAACATTATTCACAGTATTCTGTTCTGTAAAAGTTATCTGAAATCACGATGACTGATCCAGAGTAAAGATGTTCTCTACTTTATGTTTTTAAACTGTGTTATCAGTATGCCGTAATAGATAACGACACAAAACTCACTGGATGTCGACCGATTAAATAAATCGTAATGTTGTTTAAAAAAACGTATTGCGATAAAACGCTGATAACATTGCTGAAATTACGGCATTGTTTCCACTCAGTTCATATGAATTCGTATGATAATAAACCTAAATGTTTTAAAAACATTAAATTGCGCAAATTAGTTACTACGCTACGGTAGCTTTGGCATGCAGCGAAAGTTGTGTCTGATTCTCGGACCAAATAAAAATTATTTGTTCTGAGGTACCATTAAAATATTATTATAAGAACTATTCACATTATACACAAGTCGGTGTTGTTTTTTTCGCTCTTAATTTTAAAAGAAATATAAATAAATTTTGAAAAATCAGCTTGGAGCTAAAGTTTCAAGAGACCTGATAAATAATGCCATATTTGGAAGATGCTAAATTTAACTTCTCAAAAACCTAGAAACAATATCTAAGTCTCTTAATCCAAGGCAAAATGGTTAGATTCTCTAGATTCCGCAATTAGTATCACTTAATTATTGCGCTATAATATATAATATAAAAAGTAGCAGTAGTTCTACATTTTACTCATAATTCGTCTACAATCGTAAATGCATTGAATCTCACTATGAAAACGCGTACTATTTAATTCAGATATCTACGTGCGGACTTAATTAAATTAGAAAGGCGTCGCTACTATATTACTACTATGTTACGGTGCGACGTAAAAACTTCAGCGTATATGAGGCGTCTCGAACCTGTTAATGAGAAAACCAGCCAATAGAGAATGTGCTCTATCACATGGAGGTAAAGATAAAAATTTAATGGCAAAAACCTTTGGTGCTATAATAAAAGCTGTGTAGTTAGAAATCGATGGAGCCGCGCACGCGCAGTGCCGCCTCGCCCGGCGCCGCTGTTTGCTTATCCCTAAGATTTGATTATTTACTTCAATTAATTTGCGTTCATCACATAATGGTTGAACGTTAATCTTGTGACTCTTTATCTTGTGGGTACCAAAACTAAACAGAGTTGCCACCTTTTTGTGTCGATTTGATGTGAAGTTGTATTTGTTCCTCATGAGTCATACCGCGTGTAGCGTTAGTTGTTACGGCTTCTACAATGCTGTTTTTCACATAAGTCAGGTATAATGAAACTGAAAATTGGTTAATGATTCTATTTATTATCCAAAACAATTCCTTTTTTTTGTTTAAACAGGTTCGAAATTCGATTAATCGTACCATTTTCATCTATATTGGAATATTTGTATGCATTATGCAACTGAAGCTCGTGTTTTGACGTCAAACTGTACCTACATTGCGTCATGACGGTGTGCTATAGTTGTTTATGGTTTTTTGCACGTTTCCGATAAGTTCGTTATTTTCTTTGATTGTTTCAAGCTCACCGTTAAAGTGAAGTCACACCGTTCTGCGTTGCATTCAATGTGTCATCGGGATAGAATGCTTTGCCTACCTGAAATAATCGTGGCGTTCGTTTTAATGGATAGCCTATAATGGAATTACTCTTTGTTATAACGATGCTACATTATGAGGCTATGCGATAAAGGGAAACATCACAAATCATAGTACAAATGCGTTGAAATAACACAATTATTTTGTAACTCCTTATTCCGTAAAAACTTCAAGCTGTATCAATGAGAACTTTTCACCACAAAATATTTGTAATAATAAAAACGCAAACGTAACCACGCTCGCTCTAAGATGACTCATAACGTCTAAGAAATTAACTTTAGTGGCATGCCATTGAGTCATATACTATTTCCATTTTCCATGTGGCATGTGTAGACCGAGTAATAACATTTCAATTACCTTATACAGAGACGTGATATTTTTTATACTACGGATCTTGCAGACTTCGTGTCAACGTATCACATTATTCCATACAAATCTCATTCAAAACATTCATGGTCGGATTGTCGTGACTATTTAAGCAAAGGCAAGCGCTAAATATTTAATTTATTTCTGGTAAGTTTCAAGTTTTTAATATAATTTTTTTTGTATCCTATTCAAAATCATAGAATTCAGTCTTCAAAACACGCTCATGTAATTTAAAAAAACATTCCAAAATTCAAATAAAACAAGAAACGATATCATTGATTTATTGTATTTTGATCCTTATGACTTGCATATTATAGCTGTTTCACAGATAATATAACCGCGAACGTGTATTGCAGACAGCTGTTATGAACAATACCTGACCTCGGGCACAGCTAACGGCGCGGTGCATTCGCTGAGAGTTCATCGCACGCATTTTTTCGCCACCCATTCACCATGCTCCACAATAGTCTAGCCGCAAATGCTGCTTCCATAATTACATTATAATTTATTTATTTTATTATATAGATTAATATAATGTGAAAGTGTTTTTCGACCTTGTACCTTTCCAGTCCCAATCCACCGAAACTATTTGACTCGAATTTGGTATAAAGATATTTTAAGCCCTGGAGAAGGACATAGGATACTTTTTATCCCGGAAAAATTGTTATAGTTTTTACGCTAAAATAAATTCGGGAGCTAAGGAGTCGCAGATCAGCTAATCCATTATACTATTCTATTTGGGGATGTGTGTTTGTCTGGTTGTTGTAGTCTGTTTGTTTTTCCTATATTGATTTTTGACTTGATTTTTGGCACAGACTTAGTTGATATGATGGACGATAACTTGTTGTTCCTTTTGGTCTTGGAATCATGTTCCAAAAATCTTCGTATGTTTACGTTACTTTTAAATTTCTATTAAAAAAATTATTGGATTTATTGGTAGCTACACTGTATTATTATTACTATAGAAATCAATAAAAGTTTCTAGATCTATTATGCATTTTAATAAAGCTTTCTTCCTGCTGTTTTTTTTATTTTTAGTGAAATGTTAGGTCCCAACCTTGGTCTTAACGCTTAGCACTCTAAATTTAAAAAAAAATACTTTAGCATCAAATTTGGCTTCAATTTAAAAAAAACAAACAGTTTTTTTCTTTAAGCCCCACCTCTTATCTTATATTCTCTTTAGTTGAAACTTGAAGCAGACATCTTTTTTATTATTTATTTATATGGCACTTTGGCTGTAACCATGGCCAGTGTCAAGTAAAGGCGGGAAACCAATTTTCTTGTTCCAATATTTTTTAGTAACGTTACATAAATTTCGTCAAGTCTAAAGTCTAGTCATGGTAAAGATAAAACCTCAAAACAATCAGAGTCAGGTCAGTCGTTCGGTTCGGTTCTTGTGTGCGTGTGTTTGCCACTGAACTCCATCCAAACGGCTGTACTGATTTTAATGTATGATATTTTTTTGTTTGTTTTAGGGGATTTGATTTTTGATTGGAGCATTATATGTTGAGAGAGTAGATGTCCGCCAACTACTTTTCAATAATTATTTTTCCTCTGGTCTCCAGTGTGTGATGCCTGGAGACATACCTTGTCCACCTGAGCCTCCTCAGGTGGACAAGGTCATTGAGGTCATTCCTGTGGTCTGGTCTATGAGATTCTTCCGCAGATCT
>JAOTAV010062907.1:0-14503 GCA_026546445.1 Cyclargus thomasi | reverse complement strand
ATAATTGCATTTGTTCATTATCAACATAATAAATATCTATCGATTGTAGTAAAAACCCATAGGACACTTTTTTGCGAAAAAACGTTGGTGGGTCGATTTTTTTGGAGGCCAGTGTATTTTATCCCAAATTGTAAGTTTTATTTTAAATTAATTTATTAAATTTAATAGCAAATGACCATGAAGACGTTATGAAATTTTAAATATTCATTTAAACGAGGATCTTTAACGAGTACCAAAACCTACGTAATTTTTATATAACTTTTGGGATATACAAAATATATAAAAATTATGTAATGAAAATAATTTTAAGTAATAATGATTAATTATTATTACACTGCAATAGATTTCTTTTGCCCAAAATATGGTAGGTATACGATATACATTTTATAGTTTGTGAGTTAAGTAACACAAAAGATTAAAAATTCAAGAGCAGTAAAACTAGTAAAATACGGAAGCCTATATTTCTTTGCAGAGATAAACCATGCGGAATTTATTTACAAAAGTTAAAAATGTATAATCGATAACATTGTTTTGATAAGATAAGGAACGATTAATGTAATTATTAGGAGATCGTCGAGGCGAAAATCATTTCGCAGAAAGTTCATCACACAAACGGATTAATAATATGCAATTAATTTAAATAATTTAAAAATGGAACGGCCATATTATATATTTGTTTTGTTAAGTGTCTTGAGTTTCGGAAATGTTTACGCTAGGCTTACTATGGAAGGACGACCACGCACTACGTTTGATTATGAACTTTACGAAAGTGTTTTGGATAGCGAACAGTGTCAGAGGGAGATGAGGGATTTGGCACTAAATCCTTTACTCTTTGGAAGATGTAAGTGAAAAAATAATATATACTTTTTAAGCTCGTCTTGCTATAGTTATGAAAAGCTTTGATATTACTTCGACGACCTCTGTGGCTCAGTTGGTAATCGCGTTGGTAGCTTAAGCCGGGGGTCGAGCGTTCGAGTCCCGCCGAAGCAGCAAAAAGTTTTCAATGTTGCTGGGTGTTCGATGTGCATTAAATATGTGTATCATATAATAAAAATCTTAAAAATGTGTATAGTATATTAAATGTATTTCCGTCGTCTGATACCTGTAACACAAGTCTCTCGGGAACCTAGCACGGGGCCAGACTGACGTGGTGTAAAAAATCCATAGATATTACTATTATTACTATATTAACATTTTCTTTCAAAGTAATTTCATTACTATTAACCTTCCGGCCAAATTTTGACATATCAAATATCCTTGTTGAAAAACACACGTACTTTTTCTTTTATAATAATCATTCAATTCTAAAATGTTGAGTAATCATTTTTTAAATTTTCTTGAAAAACACCACAATAGATTTTTTCTTCCTTAAATGAATCTACCTAATCTATGTTATTTCAAAATTATGTAGTCCAAACAGTTTTTTGATAAAATTGAAAACAACGAAGTCAAAAGCCTTTCAAGTAGTAATTTAGAAAGGGAGATCCGATATTGACTGTGACGTCAAAGTCTATAAGCTGCTTACAAATATCATACTAAATTACTTTTTAAGAGAAAGAGATGGGAGAAAACTTAAATCGAATAATATCTTACTTATTTCTCCACTTTTCTTTAACGGGCTTTGGCCCACCACACATTCCCACCACTGTATCTCCTGTGTCGCCAGGATCGACAGCGGTCGTGCGATCTTTTAGTCCACTATCATTATAATTTGCATTCAATAAATTTTGTTTTACACGCATCTTCCCGTGACCGTCGCTGGTGCGTGCCTCCCGTGCGGTGGTGACGCATGGGTAGTACCTTGCGCAAATCCTGTGTCGCACACCGCACTAACAAGTGACTATTTTGTGACGATTTTTGTTGGGATAAATATGTAATTGTAAAAAATTATGCCCTATATTATGTTATATGGTATAACTAAGCCCTAAAAAAATGTTGGCCGGGAGGTTCGAATTTTTTTTTCGAATTCGAATTCGTTCGAATGTTCGAAATGCTATAAAGTTACATTCACTCCTGTTATAATAATTTTTAACCCGATAACTTTGACTAAATGAGTAGAAACCTATAAATGTAAATGCATTGTCTTCTTGTTGGTCGATTACATCGAAAACTTTTCTTCGTAGTGCTTTGTACTCCAAAGATTTTAAAGAGAAAGCGAAAAAAATTATAAAACCCCGCTTTAAAGTAAATTTGTCAACCTTCAGTTACTCTTCCATATTTTAAGGAGCTTAACAATTGTTATCCAGCATTTAGGAACACTTACAAATTTAACCTTTACACCTTTTAATACAACAAGCTAAATGTCCAAAAACAGTAAACCTGACTACAGGAATCATTGCAATTTAAATATCAAGTTATGTATATTTCTAGGATGCCATTCTCGACCTAAAAAAGCAAAAGAAACATTTTTTTGAACCTCACAATTTTGACTTCTAAATCCGCCATTTTGATTTTTTACATTTTTTATATCGTGGGTTATATCCCAGTGTCACTTGCGCTATCGAGACGAATCTAACGATAACTCATACGTTAAAATCTATCGAGCCATTTAGGCTGCAGAACGTGCCAAACAATAATACATATATGTATGTATAATATACATACTTACATACTTACATACTTCTTACATACATACTCTTAAAAAACATAACCCTCCTTCTGGTGCAGTTGGGTAACAACTAAGCTACTTCCTACGGTCACCTACTAATCACTTCCTCAGGGAACTATGATGCCACATATTCTACATATCGTAGCTTTTATCACATTAGTATGGATAGACTTAATTATCATTTATCACAATTTAGTATTTAGCATTTATCATATCATTTAGGATTATTTTAGCATTTACCATAATAGTATAGATATGAATTCTTTTTAGTCTTGGACGCCGGTCTTCGAATTCCACGGGATATATTTGGTGGATCGACCACTGACTATGGGAACTTCTGGAACTGTCTCGCAATTAATGAGATAGTCGAAGAAACACCGATTGAGGGGAAATACTGTTTTATTAGAGTACCGGTAGAACAAGATCTGTATTTGCCATTTAATTTGTCTTCAAGTGACGTCGTGAGATATACGCCATCTTCGTTTGATAGTTTTGTATCTGGACCACAAACTTTTGCATTTAGTCGAGACGCTGCCAGGTAAGATGGACGATGTTTCTTTGATTTATGGTGAACGCCTACAAGAACATTTTTTTTGCATTTAACAGCGAAGTCTTTCGATCGAATCAGACGAATCAGTGCGGAAAAGTGTACGAGGTTTGTACATTTCATATATTGAATTTTCTTCGCTGCGTTTGGCTCGTTCGGTTCTGATAAATTGACGTTATAAGCATTTGTGTGTTAACCAACAAAAAACAGATTTTAAGTTATCAATGCAGTGTTGTTACTTTAGGTCTAAAGGATAATACTACATTCATAACTTAAAATCTGTTTTTTTCTTAGATAGCACACAAATGCTTAACAGTGTTCAGATGTGCGTTTACCATTATTTGCCCGTGATATTATAATACCACGGCGCTCATTTTACAATTGTAGGATAAATTTGTGCTACAAAATTATACGTACTGTATCCACCTAGCTTTAAGTAAATGGCATAATATTAATTGTAATTTTAGGTCGGGATCAAACAGCATTCTTGCAACTTTGGAGTATCGTTTCGGTCTTTGTATACCTAAGTCCTGTACCACTCATGATTGGGTCAGTAACATCTTGTTCAATGTCAGCATATTCGGATTTGAATTCGAAGAAGAATTCTGTCGACTTCCAAACGACAAGCCGTTTGTTGCTGCCGATTATGTTGCTATGTAAGTTCTGTTTTATATTACGCCCTTTGTCCACCAAAACCGTCTACCGAGAACGAGATTGTTTCGTTCCTTTAAAATGTATCTTTATGATCTAGGTTATAAGTTTAATTTTTTAGCGACATTGCACTATCCTCAAAGTTTTATCCGGCAGCAATATTCTCGTTCCCGGTTAACGTTGTTGGTGGACAAACAGCCTTACAGTAGCTGATCCGACATAATATGTTGTCCTGTCTTAGTAATGGCTAAGACAGGACAACGTCTGTCGCAAAACTGAGATGTTTTTTTGTGTGGTGATGGTTTGAAAATCGAAACCGTTTCGTTTAGGAATCCATACATATACATACTCTCGAAAAACATAGCTCTCCTTCGAACGGAGTCCGGTGAAAATTTTGCGGTTTTATATGTATGGTTGAGTCATCTTGTCACAATACTTGAACTATGAAGTGAAAAAATTTTAATTATCTTTCGTTCCAAGTAATTTTGATCCGACCTATTGAATAAAAAATTTAATTTTCTTATATTGTATTCAGTCAGTATAAGAAAAATATATTTTTTAATAATAATATAAAATTTAAAGTTAATATATCCACAACTTATTATAGTCCGTACCGACATTGTCTTTATGGATTAATTCATAAAAAAGATAATTTTATTATCTACACCGGAAAGTCCACATTTTGTAATACCTACCGGACAGATTGTACATCCATTATCTGAAGAGAAATTAGATATTTTTTAATTCATTAAGTAATGGTGACTTACATCTTTTCTTATGAGAATTAGGGAGCAAAGTTGCAGACGGGTCGCATCACGGAAAGCCACTGCCGTCGTCCATGGACACTAGTAATAGCAGAAGCGTTGCAAGTGCGTTTCCAGCCGTTTTTAATGAACGAATGGGCTACAGGAATGGGGAACGGGAATAAGTATAAGGAAATGAGGTGTAGGGAAGTTGGACCTCCGCTAAAGTCACCCAGTAAACAAAACAACATTATTGTCACGTTCGTAGATGGAAACAGCAAATTTATGAATATTATAAATAGTTTTTGTATACTTTTATCAAAAATCTTAAATTATGACAACCTTTTCAAAGGGTACTTCAGGGATAATCTTTTTTTGTTATCATTAATAGGAGGTCTATGAATTGGCATGAATGGGTCAACTATAAACAGAAAATACCACAGTTTTACAAAAAAAAAACCAGCGTGAAACAGTTTGAGCTGTCTTTCGTCAAGTACTTGCAAGTCCTATGTCGCCTCGAGCGTCCATGGGTGACTGCAGTTGCCTACCATAAGGCAACCCGTCTACTTGTTTGCCTATTATATAGAGAGAAGTGCCTTAAAATATTAATGCATTTTTTTGTTTCAGCTCTATATTTTCCTTTATTGGTCTCATTACAATACTGAGCACTGGATATGATCTACATCATACACATATACGCAATAAAGGTATTATTATACATGAAACACTTATTTATCACAATAAAAACATGAGCGATAAGATCCGGCCCCGCTTGCAATGCGAATTTGCACCACGCGAGACTAATGGGGGCTCTACAAACCCCCGCAAACAAACATCACGCAAAGGTGCACTTTAATGCAATCCAAATTGCACCCTCAGTTCATGGCGGACTATTGAAAATAGCTATACTCAATGGACACTATTTACAAGATTAATATCTAAGATGCCCTCAATTCAATCTTACGCCATGAACTGAGGGTGTAATTTTGGGTGCATCAAGGTTGTGTTTTACATCAAGGTTTGTCAAACACGACCATTTACAACATTGATATCTAAAGTGCACCTTCAGTTCATGGCGTAAGATTGAAAATGCATTGCATCATCATCTATGCGTGATGTTTGTTCACGCCGTGTAGAACGCCCTTAAAGCTGAAAACAAATTATCGGACGCGACTAACGCCTTATACTTTGCACAGTGCGCCTTATAGTTTGCACAGTCGCGTCCGATCAGTTTCCACTTTAAGCGCGACTGAGAGCCGCGATCTATATATTTATTGTACAGAGAAGAGTTGAAATAGATACAGATCTAAGTAATTTGGTCGGGCTATGTCAAACTCAGCCGACAGATTACGACTTACATGGAATTAACATATTCCGACCAAATGATGTAGATCCGTCAACCGGCTCCCTTTCAATTCCCCATTAGCTCCCCATTAGACATTGAAGTGTGCAAACTACAAGCCGTCAGTCGCGGACATTTTTGTATGGGCTGTCAGCCGCGTCCGATTAGTTTGGTTTTAGCTTTAGTGCTTTAATACAATCTATGAATATATAACTGTTGTAAAACAACAAAAGCTATCAGATATTTTATTGTTTGTTGTCAGAACTCTTTTATTACACATAATATGACATATGGTAATATTTTTATATAATGTATTAAAGATAGTGCAAATCTATTTATCACAACAATAAAAACAAATACCTCCTGGTGATTACGTAAATTCTTATTTGGTCAACAGCACTTCCTGAGTTAAAATAATTATTTTCGAAAATATTGATAATATTGGTCTACTCTGATATTATTTAGGATTAATGTTCTGCCAGATTATTGCCAAATGTGGTTTGGACTGTATCTTGATGCATCTATGGCAGTTAGTCAGTCAGCCAGTCAGTTAGTCATTTTTGAGTTTTATAAATTCAGAGAAGCTACAATTAATGGTATGGCATATTTCCTGACAAAAAGTAATAGAGATTTTTATGTATAGTAAATAGGGAATTATTGTGTGCGTATATTTGTCACCGAACTCCTCCAAAACGACAAGACCGATGACGATTTTGATGATTTTTTTGTAGGTTTTCAAGAGGATTTGAGAACGGCTGATTTACGCACTAAGATCGGCAGGACAACGTCTGTCGGGTCCGCCATTATTCTATATTTGTCAATGATATAACGATTTATAATATTTTCATAACTTCTTACCTCCGGGCGTTTATCATAATATTTAGTACGAGAGGTATTAAATGGATTTGCACGTTGAAAATCCGGCATAATAATTTGTTGATAAATATCGTTTATCTGTTTTTGATATAACCGCTATTTTCCTCTGCATATAAACGAAAATTCAGTAAAATATATTGAAGTTACAATTGACATGTAGTTTTATGATAAGTTGCCATAAATGTATTTAGCTCAAAATCACCAAGGTGGCAAATTCGTGTCGGAGTAAATGAAATCATAGAATTAATTAATTTTTATTAAATTAATGCTCTATAAACTATTCGAATTAACTTATTTAGGCCGTACCTCAAAAGATTTTTTCTTAATTTATCGACTGAACTTATGTTTTTTTTACAAAATACCCTCAAAATGTCATTCCGGGAATACGTCCTGAAGTCGTTATCTGCTAACAATAACTGTTTAATATATTTTTTTAATGCCTTACAAATACTTTTTATAATGGTCAGCATTATAAGTAAATGTTTTTCATAAGTTTAAATTCAATAATATTTGCCTCAAAACTTTAATTCAAAGTGTGGCGGAAACTTTGTGCGTCATTCTGGGAATGCATACATTTTTTTAAGGTAACATTTTCTGGCAAAATACAAGAAACAAAAGTAATTACTGAAACTGAGAACTGAGTAATTATTTAAAGCATCTTAATGTAAATCCGTTTACATTAATTTACATTTACATTAATTACGCTTTGTGTATTTTTTAGTAAAATGTAAAATTTCGAATTGGTAAACATGTTTTTGTAAGGAATTTATAAAAAAAAAACATGTTTTATAAAAAATTCTAAATCAATTATTATTACATTTATTACTATTACATTTAAACAAAGTTGAACAAAGTAATTGAAACTGAATTATTTTATTATAATGTATTAAAATTGCATGAATTTAATAAATTACTTGTTTTGGCACAAGTTTATTATTTTATTAACTTAATTCGTAAAATTTGTCTCATGAAACATTCTAATGGGACCTTTTACAAGTTTTAACAAATATTTTTAGGTTTTTTCTATGTAGAGATTAAAAAATCAAAATTATCATATATAATGCATTATCGTAATTTCGGAAACGTTTTTTTCAACATAAACATTTTTTTGTGTAATTAATTAATTTCAGCGCTGCTCGTTCGGGCATTAATTGAAAATATGTTAGTTATTAATAAAAACTGGTTTTCAGAAATAAAATAGATATTTTTTTTTTACAAAATTTAAATGCTCGAAAATGGCACAAATCAAGGTGGGAACCTTGATGATTTTGTGCCATTTAATAACTACAATAATATCTGGAATATAAAAATTTGTGAAATAAAACAATAATACTACAACAATATATTATAAGTGTAAATGTTTGTATTAATTAATGAATGTTATTTATTTTTTCACGTTAAAATGGAATCTTAATTAATTATAGTATGGATTTTGAAGCGACGAAAAAAAACTTCATTTCATTTCGCATCTTAAAACTAGTTAGGACTTGTGTAACAAGTAATATGTATGTAACAAATATTTTTTCCTATTTTTTTTTTATTTTAGGTCGCATTAACATCTTGATCATTCATCATGCGAAACAAATAACATAGATATTACAGAAAACTTAAATACATTTTTCTCATTGTCGATAACTTATTTCTAAGTTTTTCCGACTTCTCCGAAAATCGGTACATCCGTTTCGGCCGTGAAATATGATACAAGACATTGATACAAGAACTTTATGTATACAGGGAAGCTGAAACACAACAAGATAGCGGATCTAAGTAAATTAGTCGCGTTACGTCAAATCTAACCGACCGACCGAATTGACATATTCCGACCAAATTACGCAGGTCCGTCAACTAGCTGTCTTTCAATTTTCCCCACGGCACATAAGGAGAAGATATAAGGATTTGATATTTGCAGATCCGCGTAAAGCGAACGTCGTGCTGCGTATGTTCTCCGTGTATACGAACTCCCGTCGCCTCCTGACCTTCGCCAAGAATCCCAATGCCCTGGACTGCATGGACGGCATCAGGACGTTATCCATGATGTGGGTCGTCATCGGCCACACGTATTCTGCTTTCAACTTCCAACAAAACCTCATCGAGGCTTTGACAGTATGTTTTTATAAGTTTTTATATGTCTTGGCTTGTCTGTATCTTAGTTTTTATAAGTTTTTATATGTCTTGGCTTGTCTGTATCTTAGTTTTTATATGTCTTGGCTTGTCTGTATCTTAGTTTGTACGGGTCAAACCCTGGAAGCGAAATTTTATAATGTGCGTTCACAGATATTAGCAACAATGAAACCGTGACTTGTCGTGCCTTAGATGTATATTTTATTAGACTTAGATAATTTAAAACCCGTCTTAAAAAGCATGGGAGGTTATGGAAGCTTAAAATTGAAATTAAATATAGACTAGTTGTCATAGCGCAGAAGGCGGAGCTTGGCAAGTTCAACATTATATGAAGAAATAAAAAAAAAACGATAAATGTTTAACAAGTTAAGAATATTATACCCCATTTCCGAAACATATGTTTTGTTCTAAGCTAAGTAGTATTTTGCCACCAAGATTATTGTAATCTATGATAACATATGATTAAAATTCATTCATTATTGCCATAATCTCACCGATTAAAACGTCCGTACTGTGTTTTGTAAAAACAAATATGTAAAGCCAAGCTTGATTTACAATACGGGCAAAGTCTAATTTGCGATATTATATAAGGTAGCTACTGTAATAATAATAATAGATTACAATACTAATCCTCGGCCAGTGAAACATTAATAATAAAATTTTCGGGTGTCCTACAAACAAAATAATAGAGATTAATAGAGTCTGAAGTGTGACAGACATATTATTTCTTGTGTTCGTATGTCAAATGAAAAATAAAAATATGTGTTTATAATATAATATGGCCGGTCTAAGAGCCTCTCCACACTAAGCGGATTTGGTACGGAGTGAAGTGAGTCAGCGGATGACATTGTCAGTAGTTTCAGGCAAACTAGTATTAATGTCATATGCTAACTCACTTTACTCCGTACCAAATCCGCTTAGTGTGGAGAGACTGCAATGCCGGCTCCAGATTAGTGCCAGTTAGTGCCGTGAAGCACCGTTAACAAGCGTGAACGAGAATGTAGACGATGTTCGCGGGGTTCACGCACGTAAAATTTTTAAGGAACCGCTTGTGCCGTGAATTCTTGGCGTGAATTCACGGCATTAATCTGAAGCCGGGTTTTAATAATGTGACTGTTTCAGTGGCTAACGTCAGCGGAGGCGATATGGATATCGACTGGTCTCTTCACGGTGGATTCATTCTTCATGATGGCTGGACTTCTCCTCGTCTATACTTCGATTGGAAAAATGACAGGAAGTACGTAACTATTAAAATATTAAAAAAACCGTTGTCATAAATTTGTATGATCGTAAACATTTAAAAACACTTGTTTCACACCTCACCACTTTTAAGCGAAGTTGTCATTCCTTGCTGTTCGTTACTTTTGGTGTTCGATAAAAGACAAGAATATTATTACTAGTTTTTTTCTGTGGCTTCATTTGCGTGGATAGCGGGGTCTGGTCACTAACCCGTACGTGACTGTTTTTTTTTTCGATGGAACAGTTTATCTAAAATGATCTAATAACAATTTTTGCAGTGACTCTTCTAAGGAAACTACCGTCGTTCTACATCAACCGACTACTGCGTATGTTTCCGCTCCTAGCGGCGCTGGTGTTGTTAGAAGCGTCGCTTTTCCACCGCGTCGGTGATGGGCCTTACTGGATGGCCGTAGCCAGCAATACCGAGAAATGCAGGACATTCTGGTGGTCTACCCTCTTACATATACAAAACTACCTAAATCCTAATGACAATGTAAGTAATTTTATACATTTACTGTATTATATAGCAAATGCATACATAAATGGAAGAAGCGAGTAACTAACATTTCACAAATTTAGCATTGAGCAACAAATTTAGAATTGCGCATTATTCTCCAAAAATTTTAACAAAGTTTGTAACTCACCAGCTTCTTAAAAATCTAGCTAATATATCTGGCTACAAAAAGAAACGTGCATTTTATTATTTTAGTCGAAAATTCTTTACTTTATGCAAAAAAAAAATTGTAGATACGCGTTTCTTTCACCCATGTCTTCTGATTGACACATTGATTTAACATTGATTTAGGTGGGCCGCGAACCCTAGATGACCAACTTTATTGCTCAATTATACGTTTTGTTCAATATGATAATAATTGACTGTTTCGGATTAATATTGAAGGTAGCATAATGATTAGAAGAAAGTTTAAGGCGGCTCCAAGACGATCAATTTTATTGCACAATATCACGCATTGTACTATATAATAGATCGTTTAGGGTTAATATTGAAGATTGCACAATCATTGAAGGAACGTCTGATTTTAGTTTAATTTTTTTGCTTTATTTTCATATTGTATCGATATATATGATTCAGTTTTGTGAAATATTTTTAAGTCCACAGCTATATCTGTCACTGCAGCTAGATATTATTTGAATATGTTTACTACGAAATGTGCACACGGAATTAATATTAATCTCTGTTTGAACGTGAAAACACTGCGCAATTTGTATTGCTGTACAATTTAATTGATCGTTTGTATTAAGCGTATTTCAATACCAATGTTCTATAACAAGTATAGTGCAATGATAGATTATTTACAATAATTGGGTGAGCGAAGCGAGCCCTACATATCCCACTGCCAGAACATTTTTGTAGTAAACTTTAAGAAAATAGTAAAAAAGATTTAGCTTTGGGCTTTAGTACAGTAATTTAAGTATATAATATCTAGATGTGTTTAACAATAAAAAAGTAATAACATTATAGATAAAAACAAAAAGTAAAATTGTACGACTAACGCCATCGATTAGTTTAAAAGATAAACTAAACAAAAATTTATTTAAAAATCTTTTATACTTGGAAAAACCTAATGTTAAAACATTTAAAAAATCTTGCGAGCCCTGATAAAGCTGCGATGTTTGCTCGTTATGTTTTAAAAAATATAGTTTATAAAAAATATGTATGACATATTTATTGCTTTCAGTGCATCCAACACTCATGGTACATAGCGATAGATATCCAGCTACACATAGTATCACCCTTAGTTTTATTCTGGCTCTTGGACAACAACAAAAAAACAGCATGGACTGCTCTGACTACTGGCTTACTGGTAGTTCTAGGTGGTTCTACAATTGTTAACTTCTTGCTCAATATGCCGTCAACCAACATGACCCTCTCGTAAGTAAATCGAGCTTTTCGTATAATCTACTTTAGAGGGATATTTTTAGGGCTCATAAGCGAGATCCCAAGAATTTGTAAAAACTGCGCACGAACGCAAAAACGTGCTAGAAACGTTACCGCATTAAAATAAAGACGCTATTTAAAATTTAATCCAACAGAATTTTGCCATTGGAGAGCCATGTTTTGGCACAAATGGCCCGGCTCGACCGGAGTTATACCACGGCCTCACAGAAAACTGGCATTATTCTGTGTTTCGTTCAGTGAGTGACTTTACCGGTGACCCACCTTCCCTAATCCCCTATCCCTATCCCAATGCTATATTCCCTCATAAAGGCCGGCAACGCGTTTGCGACTCTTCGGATGTCACGAGTGTCCATGGGCGACGGCAGTTGCTTTCCATCAGATAGAAATATCATAAAACAAGACTAAGTTGCAGTATTATTCTCCAGAACTTAAGGAATAATACTTCATTCATCAATTAAATTCTGAGTTTTTGTTGGATAATATACAAATGCTTAACAGCGTCCAAATTATAGTATAAAGGATAATTGTTTGTTTTTAGGCGTTTAGATGAACAAGCTTTTTATATGAGAAACTTCTATATGAACACATTGACGCGTGCTGCGCCATTCTTCATCGGTATGGTCTACGGCTACATACTGGCCCTGTGGAAGGGAAAGAAAGTCAGAATAAACATGGTAATTATATTTATTACTTACACAATGGGTTACTTTTGAACTTTAATTTCACAGTTTTACTCAGGGTCGGCGTTCGCCTACGAGCGCCCCGGGTGAGTTTCCTTTGGCGGCCCGTAATTTTAATGCAAAAAAGCTGCGCGGTCACTAATTCTTTTTTTCAAAATAAAATATGCTATAATAATCTTGGAATATATAGTTTTTAATGGTACATTACTTTACATCGATTCGGTAGCTTCGTATCTAGGTGGGTAATCTTACCCGCCCCAAAAATGTTAACAATCAGCATTACCTGAGTGGATTTCAACAACTAACATTTTTTTTCTAATTTTGGTTTGGTTTTGGTGGACATAATTTTTTTCATATAACTCGGTGTGAGGTGTAAGTACGTTAGCGTGTGACTAGAATACGGGGGATGAAGTATTTTTATGCCTTAGGTATATTTAAAATATGTAAAGTTTAGTATATAACACCAAAATTAGCAAAATCTCAACGACAGAACTAAATTGTGTCTTTAAATCTTAACTACAGTTCTTAGTGTAGTAATATTGATATGTTGTAAGGAGTCACTCATATAGCACGACTACATAAAGATAAAAATCTAATCGAATATCAAGTTTACAGGTTATTCATCTTGACATTCAGAAAGATAGATCGACGACAAGCCACCAAAATTAGAAATCGTTTATATTTACAATAATAAATTATTTCGAAAAATAGTTACAGGGTATTTATAAAGACAGTACTCACTCTATAAACCTAAAATTAAAACTATATCATAAGAAAGAAGAATGGTTTTCAGCCCTGCCGCGTAAAAAAGCGGTTTGGGAAATTTACCTTTTGGTTTCATGGTTTATAATATTATTGTAGGTAGAAAACTACTCGTTGGAATATCCACAATCTCCATACAAGTTATTACTATCACCCGGTATCTAAAATATCTACACTTAAAAGTTTTGAGCTCATTGTAATCAATAAAATCCGTAAAGTAGTTTTATAACTCCTATAAAATAGTAAAAGATAATCACATTATTTTTAGCTATTACATATTGCTCGATCATGTTTGCTTCGTTTTGAGCAATCAATTTTTACCACTGGCAATAGTATAATAAAAATTTATAAATCCAATTATAATATATAAGTATAGTATAGTATAAAATAAAATGACACACTATAAACTAGGTTGAATTTTTTACCGATACCACGGTGGCCTAGTTTATAGAACTAAGTAGCGAGAAGCTCATCTTTATAGAAACGGACCGCGCGCGGCTTGCATGTGTGTGTTCCAGCGCACGCATAAATTTACCAAAGGCTTACAACTTTGTGAGCAGTGACGGTGCAGACTGCAGAGATAGTACATTTCACACACACAAGCCGCACACGATTAGTTTCTTTAAAGACTAGAAGTCGCCCTGTGCTCCACATTCGACCATAAATATTTAATTCCATCGTGTAGAGGAGCTATAAAAATATAATCTATACTCAAGTCAAGCACAGTCTTCAATTTGGCATAAAGGTCTCGTTACTAGGTTATAAAAATTTTATTTTAAAAAATTACAGACTTCAACCATAAACAAAAGAGTATTTCGTGTATGATTGCTGTAGTGTTCGTAGCGTTTTATTTATTAAAACTAACACTAGCAATCCACATTACTCCACATGAGGTCCTCAGGATTAGAAACCTGAGACAGAAAAATCTTCTTATCCACTTCAGTTAAGGTAAATAGGCTCTATGGGTAGGTATGAGCTGAACTAAAAGATAAATAATCACGAAGAATGTGCGTCAC
>JAOTAV010062886.1:0-14504 GCA_026546445.1 Cyclargus thomasi | reverse complement strand
AACAATTCTTACATCCCCTTGAATGGCGACAAAAAATTTCGTGAAAAAAACCGTCCTGTCCGCGGACAAAGTCGCGGTCAAAAGCTAGTTAGAAATAAGGACTAGTTAATAATAAAATTTAATTCCTACGTAAATTAAATAACGACGTATATAGGATAATACTGTTTTTCTATTTCAAAATATTTGATAATCCTATCAATCACAAATAAAATGTTGCCTTTATATTATATTAAATTACAGAATAGGAATGCACAGAGAAAAATGAATAAGGTTAGGCTATCCACAACCTATATTCTGATACATGAAATAATAAGAATTTGTCAAGTAGTGGATAGGTTTTCCGACACTTATTAGTTCTTACTAATAGGGGGGTAAGATCTAATTATGTCGCTTCTTTGTAGAATCGCCTATAAAAATGTATAAAGATGACATTAGGCGTAACGAACGCTTATGTCATTCATACATTTTGCTTAGCAATTCTACAAAGATGCGAAAACGTTTAAATTATGACTGACCTCCCAGGCCCCTTATCTATTTATACATCACTAGAGGTCGCCATGTGGTCGAAATCCGACATTAAATATTTAAATCAGACAGACATAAAACTAACCATAAACAAAAGAGTATTTCGTGTGTGATTATCGTATCATGTCAACATATTATTGTGTGCGTACTGTAGTGTACGTAGCGTTTAATTTACTAAAATATGCAAGATAAAAGCATATTTCAAAATAATGTTGATATTGCACGCTCTTCCTTCATATCAACTATAACTGGAAAACTTTCATGCTTTTAATCTACGCGTCTCTTTTAGGAAGGTGTACAAAGTTTTCCGCTCGCGTATTAATATTCTCAGAGCCGTGCTTCAAAACTCGGGTACTTCAAATGATGCTCCCCATAAAGGCACCGAGACACGAACTCCAATTACCAATCGAATTTCGATCACCGGTAATTACGAGAGCGGTTGACATGACATTTATACTTTAAGGACCACATAAAACAATATTATACCCCACCACCCTATACTTACGGTCCTTCCCGTACAATTACAGCTCATAACTGGGACCAGATAATTGTGGAACATAAATCCTCCGCGACGGTTTTAATTGCTTGTATTGTCTATGGGATTAGCATTTTTCTGGTGAAACAGGACACAGGACAAAAGAAGCGGTGTCGAGAATAGCGTCCTTCCTTTTTGAAAGTGTGAACGTTCGAATCATAAGTAACTTAAAATGGTATCAAAGTTTAGATACACTCTGAACTGAATATCTCATATCTTCTGAAGTAAGCACGACAGAAACTTTTGAGCAGCTATTCGTAGTTACGGCTATAAGGGTTACTGACGGTCTGGACCCATTGACTTTACCATTAGTTTATAGCAAATTTTACAGCGCCTCTAGCGGTCAGTTGCGAAACTGAAATTGCCATAATAAAAATATTCATAGTCGCTCTTGAGTATCGACAAATACTATTGCTTTAAACTCATGGCACAGTCTGACTATCGCTGGCTTACCGAAGGGTAATTATGTAATGTCAATTTCATCTCTAATTAATATCCTATCGGAAAACCTTGATTGAACTGAGAATAGATTATATTTTTTATAGTCCTTCTACACGATTGATTTGAATATTTAATGTCGAATTTCGACCACAGGGCGACCTATAGTACTTCTTATACCTATTTTATTCGTCAAGTTTATAAAGAAGAGAAAATATGTCTATAGGTTAGTTATTTATTCAAATAACTATTATTTCTAGCCTACGGTTTAATTTTACTATAGGTTAGTTATTTAATTAAATAACTATTATTTCTAGCCTACGGTTTAATTTCACTTTATTAATTTCCACAAATTCCATCTATCCTTTACACCTTTAACATTCGTAACTTCACAAGTAACCCAAGCTCAATGATCATACAAATTAATTCAAACAATAGGCGGAACGTCAGCATCAAGGTGTCTTCACGCAGCAGACCCTGGGTGTAATTAGGGGGTGGGTCCCGCGCACCCACCGGACAATTGAACCCAATAATTGATACACTTTCCCAGCATTGTTACACTGTAATAACGCTGTAGAGATGGAGAATTGACTAACGTTGTTATTGTTATGGTGTTTTTAGACTTTTGAGAGCTTGTTTCCTGACAAGTGTCAGATAGGTTACCCGATACTTTTTGACAGATTGTCTATAGTTTATCTGTCAGACATATTGAGATAACCTATCACTTAACGTGAAGTGATGAATCAGGCCTTTAGTATTGTATACTTTTTTTGCCTACGAGAGTTTTCTTTTTTGACACGAATATATCCAAATTATTATTATTAGAAGGATATCTTTTGTATTAACAGATACAGTCGGTCAGGTTTAACCCTACTTAAAAAAATTGGCGTTTATCTTTCTTACTCACAAATTACAATCTAAGATGTTATTAGCACTCTGATGATGATAATTATTTTCAACACCCCGAATATATTTCATTAATCTGCCAAAAGCATTCGCCTAATTGGGGCAGTCGGTAGGATACTGAAATCATTTTACTCAACTATTAGTGACTATCGTTAACCTACGGCGGTTTTTTCGACGACTTACTCCATCATTTTCACTACCCCCAAAAATCCTATCTATTTTCCGGGATAAAATATAGCCTATACGGATTCGGAAGAATTCCTTTACGTAATGGTGTAAGAAATTTTAAAATCGGTCCAGTAGTTTTTGAGTCTATTCAAAACAAACATACAAAAACACACCTCTTTATAATATAAGTATAAACTATCGTATTTTCCTGCCCTACTATGTCCATCACTAGAGAGCTATGTACGGTGTCCGCCACCTGCGCGCGCGCACCCGCTCATTAGGTCGCCGCGCGTGATTGTCATTTGGCCACGCCCAAGTGAGCTTAGGCTATTATAATTCGTATCATTACACGTACGTGGAACGTGGCGACTTTTTGTTCTGGATTTAATGAGAGCACCAAATTATTGGTCTCCTATGATTACGGTAGAAAGCGTACTAGGACTGAAACAATGGTGTTTGGATTATGGGGTAAGGTCTAGAAATATCGTGAGACTCTAGTGGTCTTTTAATAGGCTTCGCACCATCGTACATTCTTACGTCTATGTCTCCAGTGTCTTAGTATATGTAACCACGAAAACATTTTAATACGATCTCAAGGAATCTGAGGGATATGCTAAAACTGTCATAGGACAGGCAAAGAAATTATAATCAGAAGAAATAGGATGAGACAGAAGTAAACTTCAATGCTCTCAGTAACTATTGATATTAGGTGCATTCTTTTGAATTCATTACTGAAATAAAAAATAATGAAAGGATATAACAAACTTACAAATCGGTACGCATTGACATAGTTTTAGATGCATTCACTTGCTAAGTATAGTAGACAAATAGATTGAGTCAGTGATGGTACCATAATTTTTAGATTGAAAATACTCAATGATGACATCAGAGATGTTATAGCCGTGTTCCTTTCTAAAAGATTTCTGACCCCAGAAGAACTTGTTGCATAAACATTCAATTTAATAGCAATATTTTTGAATTATCTTGATTATAATGCCAGATAAAAGCTTTTAAGCCAAATAATAATATTCAAATCTTATGTAACCTTAGTAAAATGTGCCCTATTAGAGTGAGTTAAAGTTTAAAATATCATAACAGACTCGAGAAAACTGTCCTGATTTGTCGCAATGGTAGGCGTGGTGGTCCACTAAGATATGACATAGTAGAAATTGCATTACATGTAGCCTTATCCCTTTCGAGATAGAGTTCAGAATTGAAGCTACAAAAAGTTGTGTAGTAATTTGGCTGAGCCATTAGTAGGCTATTATGTAGCCCAGAGAGCGTGAATATAAAATGCTCTTGAGTTGGGTAATGTAAGTTCTTTTGTTTCGCTGATGTGTCATTGTATAGGTCATGGCGAAATCGCGTTATCTAAAGAGCCATTGTTTGATATTATCCTGAACTTTACAAATGATGATTAGGAGTCAGAAGTCAGTGGTTACTGGTTAGTAGAAAAGTAGAACCGTAAACCGTTGAAAAGTAGGCCATATGACTATGCGCTAGGTATAACAAGAATTCTCTTATAATTCCAGATGATGGAATATATCGCACATTATGCTTCTCTATTTAAATATTGTTAAACGGACTTCAATTGATATTGCTTAAAAACATTTTTAATAGTTTAAAAATCGATTTGTAAATGCACGCAAGTTCATACAGCAAAGCTGTCAGCAATTTCACAAACAAAACTTAATTGCAGTTTTGTGTTCAGCGCTTCAACCATACGTATAAAAGTTATTAAAAATAGACTCTGAAGACCTTTAAATCCATAAAAAAGGCTAATCTTACAAAACTCAAGATTAGGAAACGAAATAATGGCTAAAGCTACCAATCTAGATTAAGCCATCGTAGACAAAATGGCGGGCGAGTTCCCACAGAAGTGACAGTAAATTGCTTTGACATTTGGACGACAATAACGGATTTCGCAAGGCAGTAATCAACGCTACTGGCGTAGACGACGCCGTATCATTACTGACACTATTGGGAGCCACATAACTAGAGCAGGTTTGCAATACTTGATCTCGATTTTGGAACGGTAATTTTGGAGATAGTTTTAGTTAGATTGCCAGTAAAGGGGACGAAAATTATGAGGATTTCTGAGATTGTGACGTGTCGTACGTGTTATATGTTGTATGTAAATATAAATTATATTGCTCTGTCTGCATGCTTAGCATGGTTACAGTAGAATGAGTTTATTTCTAAAGCAGGATTGACGAAGTGGCAGATTTACGAAGAAAATCTGAAAATCTCCGATAGTTTTTCTATTCTTCTGTATTTTTATGGTGAGTATGCGGAGCCTATTAGTGGCAGGTTGAAAAGTTTCGAAATATTTTTGACACTATTTGGAAACATTTGTTCTCTAGCCGGCGTTTCTTGTGTGCGGGTATGATTCCTAACCACAACTAGGAATAGCTACATTGAAACAGTTCGCAGATTTTAGTGCTATTGTATACAAATACTCAATTTGACATAAACTGGATGCATTTACGATAAAACGCGTGAGTATAATTTTTCAAAAACTTCATTAAGAGTTTAAGCGCTTTGACAGATTACATGTATGTGCAAATAAAGTGTACATAACACGTTGGCAAAGGCTTTTTTTTTAGAATTTTGCTTAAATGACTCTTAAGTCACTAGGATACGGTGTATTGGGAGGTGGAATAATTGTGAACGGGCAGTAATAACCGTTTACTTCGCGCCGAGACTTGATTGATGTGAATATAATTATGGCGCGCGAGAAAACGCGCACTTACATCGTTTTGCACGCCCATTTTACGATCTGTCAGGACTCGGGAGTTTTATATCGTGCGTTGCCATTTGCGTGTAACCTAGCCTTATCTTGTGTATCCAATCGCGAGATATAGGATGTTAGAGAAAAAACTCTGTCATTTTATTTCGAAATTCCTTTTGGATTTAGGATTCATATGTAAAAACAATTCGGACAATACAAACTGGACTCATACATATAGTATTGAACTAGAGTGCTTTTGGTCAATCTACGCGGTGGCGGTCATTAACTCTCTGTCAAAAAAAAATGTCATTTCTATGAAAACAGCGATTGACAACACAACACTTCATTCTTAATGGCGATTTGTAAACTCATGACAGTTTTTTTGACAGAATCATAATAAAAATTCACGGACACTAGCTAGCTGTTCTGTCTTGAAAAACTTGCCTCGTGTATCTCGGGTATAAATATTCTTTTTAGGAATCCGTACCCAAAGGATAAAAATGGGACCCTATTACTAAGACTTCGATGTATGTCCGTCTGTCTGTTTGTTTGCCTGTCTGCCTGCCTGTCTGTCTGTCCGTCGGTCTCTCTGTCTTCAGGCTGTATCTCAAGAACGGCAATAGGTAGAGAGTTGAAATTTTCAAAGAAAATGTATTTCTGTTGCCGCTATAACAAAAAATAGTAAAAACAAAATAAATAAAATATTCAAGTGTAGCTCTAGTACAACAAATATGTTTTATCTATTTATTTTCTATTTCCTTATTTGATATTAGATTGATAAATTCGTCACGTTAGACATCGGCATCTTGGCCGAGTGGTTAAGTTCGGAGCTCAATTTGGAGGAGGACGGGTTTAAATCCCAACGCTTATTTTTCTTTACTTTTTAAATAAAACTTTCTGAGATACGTGTTCCCAATTTTTTCCCTGTACTGGTGCGGAACCCTTCGTGCGTAAGTTCATCTCGCACTTGGCCGGTTTTTTATTTAATTCCTTACAAAATGTCATCCTATAAATCGATTTGCTTTGGTTGTTATTTGCACTTATGATACCGTTCCGGCAAATTATAAAATGTCTGGTGTCATATTATAAATAATTGCCTTTTATGTTCTACGTATAAAAATGTATTGTGAAAAGTTGTTTTTGTTAATATCCCATGGATTTTTTTATTTAAGTTCAATTTAAGGATGGCTTTCGGCTCTCCTTATCGATGCACCCTAAAGTACTATCAGTGGGTACCGCCTAAAAAATCTAAAAACTATACAAAAAACTAGGTCGAATAATATCCACATGAATAAAAATCACTCTTAATGTTAGTAAAAAATTTACAATTAAATTGAAAAGCAATTAGATGGCGGAAAAATTGTCCTGGGGGGGCGGAAAAATTCTCGTCCGCCCCGGGCTGCCGATTCCCACGCCACGCCACTGAGATCTATCACTTTGGTCACAACGTGTATAAAATATGATAACTGATAGAACTTTGAGGTCGGTATGTGGGATGGGATACATTTGAATTAATTTTGTCTAAAATTCGCAGGCAAGGCGCATCTGCGTTATAAATTTTCCCATATATAAGCAAAAATATTACTTTGTATTGTATAATATTACTACTTAATATTACTTTGTATTGTATAATAATAATAACTCCGACACCGTTTTCGGTGACGGTGGCCGGTTTAATAGAAACCAGGCCTGTTACGCAGTACTAATTTTATAGTGTTCAAGTGAGTGCACAGTACACAGAAGCACTCTTCTCTTCCTTTACTCTCATAACCCCCGACCGACACGACTGACGAGAGATCACTGACTTTTTACATGCCCATCCGACGCATGGATTGATCATCCGGCGTTGTCCTAACCAAACTTGGAAATAACATGTTTCCCAACGCGAGAGTCTTATCCACAACGAATATAATACTGTCTATAGTGCCATAGGCTACAGCGCATACGGCGCTATAGCAATAGTGCTTTCGGTAAATCTAGATTCTAGGCATCAAAATGTTGTGTTGTTACTTTGTTGTTGTCAATCGCGGTCAGTATAGAAAATGTCATTTTTTTTTACCTCGGTCTTAATGACCGCGACCGCCTATACTGACCGAAAGCACTATACAAAACTATTAAAGCACCTTGCGTCATAAGTCCTGTATTGACAGGGCTCTAGGCGGCGCGTCAGATCTGGATGATTTGACACAACTGTGACATACGCAGGAAATCTCCATTAGGTACAAGAGAAAAAATTTGGGCACAAAGAGAGCGTTAATCGCGGGGGTGAGCTACTAATGGGGCTAAGGGACAGAGGTGGTGTGGAGGTGATGGGATTGTTACAACTATTTTTTCGGTCTTTAATATTCGGACCTTTGTGATTGGATAACCTCAAATTTTTTAAGTAACAAATAAAACTATTTTGAAGTATTTTCGTCTTCCGCTTAAAACTTTGTTATGACAATAGATGTTAAGAACTTTTTTAATTAATAAAATTAATTTTCATATCATTTCTAAAACCTATTTCCTGTTTTGTTATAACAAGCGTTTTTTTTAATGATTCTTCATAAAGTCTTGTGGAGCTGAAGGACCTATTTATCCCGTACCTTGTTAATGGCTTTCACGCTAGTTATGTGTAGGTACTCGTATGTATCTGCCCACAAATGTCCTCTTCATCTTCTCTGTTAAAATAATTATACTGCAGAACTCTATGCCTTTCATGGCACAAGTTACTCAATAGTATCTTCTACTCCTTCCACGTATCTTTTACTTCTTTCTCACAATTGAAGACATAAGCGGAAGAAGCGGACAACCAACCTTCGAGTATATACAAGTTTTTTCCCATAAAATTTTGACAAATCTAGTAACTTACACGGCTATACATCAAACCCACATTAATTTAATTTCAATTGATTTTTCGGGTCCGAAAGCGTCCGTTAACGCAGAAATCCGCGAGTTTTTAAAATCTTATTCTTCTGATCTTGTTATCTGCTTCTTCCACTTATGTTTTTGATTTCGAGGTGTAACACCGCTCCACACTTCTGTCCACCTGGTGTCAGCGGCTGGCTGATGAACGCTCCCGTATCAATGCCAATCAGCCGCATTATCATGGCATCGACTAATAGCGCCTAGCGGTGATGGCCGCACAATGTTACACAAAGTGCTAACGAAGGTAGCCGCCACACACACAAGCGCACACAACAAAGTGTTTATGTGTGAGTTGAAGTATGCTACTACTTTATACAAGTACTTTGTTAGTACAAAGAAACAAATATGCTTTTTTGTTCACAAAAATTACAATAAAATTTTAAATAGAAACAACATTTGGTTATGAAATATTATTCACAATAAATGGACTTTATTTATATCATATTACAATTACTTCGCTAATCCACCTATCCCTATTCCCATTCCCTCAAAAAAGGCCGGCAACGCACTTGCGTCTCTTCGGATGTCACGACTGTCCATGGACGACGACAGTTGCTTTCCATAAGGTAACCCGTATACTCGCTTGCCTCCTAAATATCATTAAAAAAATTTAGTACATAAATACGGCCTTATTACTTTGAAGCAATTTCTTCTCGGCAACCTTTTAATATTCTTAAAATTTATTTATCCAGAATACTGACAGACGTTGTCCTGCTGGTCTAAACCATTCTCAAATTCCCTAGGTCTGGTCGTTTTGGTGGAGCTCAGTGACAAGATTTATATTAAGATAGCAGCTAATATAGTTTTATACAATACAATAGAATGGTCTAACATATACCATCGAATAATTCTTAGTCAGTATACGGACGTAGATCATTTGGTTGGTATATAATCGGACTTTGGCCCACCACACATTTTCACCACTGTATCTCGTGTGTCGCCAGGATCGACAGCGGTATCCAACCGCAAAAACCCCTTGATATGATCTCAGGGGAGCCCGAGGGACATGCTAAAGATGTCTTGGGACCCGCAACGAAATTAATCAGAAGAAAATAGGAGTAGGAAATATCAAAGAACTTAAAGGGAAACACCACGGGAATCAATGTAAATAATTATTATGACTACAAAGCTGGATCTAAGTTATATTTGAATTAATTATGTTAGACTGTTTCCGGTAATAATTGTGACAAAAACGCTTAAAGGCACGAAAGTTTCTAGCGCTGTCCACGAGGTCACCGTAATATGCGACACCAGATATACAGAAAATGTTGTTGAGCATCGTAGGTCTTTCGTTTTGCCAGAGATTACACTCGCATAGAACATGATGAGCAGTTTGTTTAAACATGTAGCCCTCGGTCGAGCACTCGCTTTGGTCGGAGTATAAATGAATGAATGAATGAATATTCTTTATTGTGCACACACATCATGGGTACAATAACATTACATACAAGAATTAAATTAAATTAAATTAAATTAAATTAAATTAAAATAAAATAAAACAAAATAAAATGAAATAAAATAAAATAAAATAAAATAAAATAAAATAAAATAAAATAAAATAAAACGTATGTAGTATGTCATTTCTATGTAAGTCGTGATCTGTAGCCTGGGTTTGACTCGCTATCGCTATCGGGCTATGAATCAACTTCCCTGATACATTTTCTTAAGGATTCATAATATGAATTAAAATATCAATAATTCATCACTCTCCTTTTAGCGCAGTCGGATAAAAAGGGAATCAATATCAATCAAATTGTCCTTTCTTTGTTACAAAAAGGTCCTTCCCTCTAAGCCTCACCAAAGTAGTTTTAGATGATTCTCCCTTTCCTAACAAATCCATATTTCATGACAAACACTTTTTCCCTCTTCGGCTTTTAATTATTACCAGTAATGACCTCCGGTGCCGATACTTATGGTAATTCTTATGAAAGCCACCGCTTTCGTATGTCATTCGGGGTGGGTTATAATGGAGAGGCACTTTTTTTTCGTAAATTTGAAGATTTTCAAGACTTGAGGCAGGAGCTAAAAACGTTATTTACGATTACGAATATTATTATAGCTTTGCGGCATTCTGGCGTGGAAATCGAAAATCGGTATAAATATATTTTTTTGAAAACTTAATGTTCCTTCAAGACCCAAAGTAGCATATATTACTGTCCATCCATTCAACTAAGTCTATACCAAAAATCGGGGGATTGGTTGTATGGTTTGGACATGAAGAACGGAAACACACTGTCATTCAAACGCATTAATTTACAGCAGTGTTTGTCCATGCCACTAAATAGAATAGGACATTTATACTAATAATATAAAACTGAAGAGTTTGTTTGTTTGAACGCGCTAATCTCAGGAATTACTGACTGGAATTGAAAAAATATTTTTGTGTTGTTTAGTTCATTTATCTTGGAAGGATATAGGCTATATTACATCTCGTTACGACCAATAGGAGTCGAGCAGTAATCAAGAAATTTAAAAACGGCATAGTGTACAAAGCTTCACGCGGACGCAGTCGCGTGCAACAGCTAGTATTTTATAAAGCTATAGTAGTAATGTTATTTTAGTTGCTATAAATATTAATAGATTAAGGGCTTGTTTCACCTATTACTAATAAAATTAGGTTATCCACAACTTTTTTAACAGATTCTCCATTCAACATCTGTCAGAAGAAGTAGTAGATAGGTTTCAAGCGAATAATACGTTTTCACCCTTTAGTATCATTTTGCCTTTTTTTCTTTCCTCGCCGAAGGTAGGAACTAAGACCAGGAAAAAAAATTCACTTTACCCACAAAGGACCTCAATTTAACAAAGGCTCTCTCCACACTAACCTTCCAGTTGGTCCTTCGATGACTTGCAAACGTGATACTGACGATGATGTATGTTGCTGGCTCCACAATATATCACAAACTTTATGTGGACTGTGGCTACTGGCTGGACGAGTGTAGCTCTTGGTAATTGAGTACGTGTAGGACAAAGGAGAACAGACACTGTGAGTATAAACCAGACTCTTTAGTTACTTAAGTTCCATGAAGTTGAAGGGAATAGAACTGACGAGTTAAAGCATAATGTAATAGCTTGTCCACAAGAGCTATACAGCGCGGGGCGGGGGAGAGTTATCATGGTTATAGGCCGTGCTACTCTGTCAGTTGGCCGTCAACACCGACGGCGCAGCGGTATTATCAGGGGGATTAGCCAGTACCTAAACGTTTTCGCTTCTTTGTAGTAACGCCAAAAAATGTATTTATATGAAAATGACATAAGACGTAACGAACGCTTGAAATTATTGCCCCGGATGCAGGAAGCCAGTTTTTAAGCTAGGACAACAAGCTAGTTTCAGTGAGATGTCGAGCTAGTATTTCTGGCTTCATAGTTCGTGTAGACAAAACTTGCTTCATTTCAGCCAGTGTCAGCAAGTCGATACAGTTGCTGTCCTGATTTGAAAAAGTGGCCTCTCGTATCCCGGGTATTAATTCCAGTTAGTAGCTTTAATACTTTGCTCGTATTCGCCAGTTGCTTGACCAGGAATGATGATGACGGTGACGGTTTACCCGTCATAACTTATGATCCTACCTAATGGAGTTTCTATATGGGCTGGTCGTCAGTTTTGTGACGGTAACAAGTGATCTAGTCTTAATAACCGTCCCGCGTCATTAACCACGCTGGTCCGGCCCGTCATTTGTCAAACGATCCATTAGGACGGTGTTGCTAGTGGTGGTTTGCCGAAAAGTTGGGAGAATTTGCACACAATAGGGTCAATGTTAAGGGTACATTCATGTCCTGGTCCTTTTTAGGTATTATTTTTTACGAAGAAGTAGCCAAGACGCTAAAACCCAGTGTGACGAGGATATTTGTGAAATTAAAAACTAAGAACAGTATATATTATAAAAAAATCGAAATGTATTTATCAAGGTTATATTCTTTTATTCTATGGGTGCAATAAAGGTGCCCACAGAAGAACTGACGGCCATCGATAATTTTCTATTTTAAATGACAGGTGGCTATTCGACATTTCAAATCAGTACGGTTTTTCGCCGTATTTTAAGATGCACTCGTCAAATACGATTTAATGACAAATATACAATATTTTTTATTGATTTTGATTTAATGACGAATATATACAATGACGAATTAAAAAGTAGTTTACATCAACGTCATATCATGATGACGAGTAATATATACGTTTCAAGTTTTCTATCGCGCAAATCCTTCATTGCGCATATCAGATGTCAAAAACGCAACGTGAAGCCACAAAATATACTCAACTTCTGTGACTTTTTGAACATTACATGATTTTTACATGCGCAATGAAGGATTTGCGCGTTAGAAAACTTGAAACGAATACAACTGTTATGCTAAAACGCTTTTGAGTTCGTTAAAAGCGCTTAAGGTGAATACAGGCGCCAACGGCCTTGACCGGAGATTCAAAAACCTCCCCCCGCTAACGGAAAATCATTAATATAATAGATATGGACGTCTGCAAAGCAACGCTAAAGTAACGATTCTATTAATTAAATAATTAATATACAATTAATAAATAAATACAAGAAACAAGAATTCCTCCTTAGTGTTACTTATATTGTATTGTATACATAGAACATCGTTTATTTTAACCGGTTAGTTTTGGAGTTTATAAAGTTTTTTTAGAAAAAATCCATGTCCACAGTATTTTTTTTTTTCTGATTAACTATAAGTTCAAGGAAAAAGTCCTCTCTGGTGATGAAAGTATGAAGGTCATTCTATAACATATATTTTTTGGCTATTGTGGTTAACGTTTTGACTTACTTATAAGAGGTTAAACTTACCCCTCTACCCCATGTATAAGCAAATTGTTGCTAAAAGTTGGCAACATTATGCGTCGGTAAATTTACGATGGACGGCAATATATTAACATAGTCAAGAGTTGTTCGGTTGACAAATAGTGGCTAATAGATAATGAAACTAGCCTTAATAGTTTACACTGTTACCGCTTGTAGAGATTTCTCCAACACGAGACAGACGGACAAACAACAGAGACGTTAAAAACTTTTAAGGAGGCTTTAATAACTACTTTTCTTAATAGGTAACAATCAATGACCTCCATTATATATAAGTATTTATACATACTAGAGGTCGCCCTGGATTTAAATATTAATGATCAAAATTCAATCATTAGTATTTAATTCATCCTGCCTGTAGAGGAGCTACAAAAAGTTGGCATAAAGGTTTCGTTACCAGGCCAATAATAATTTTATGAGAAAAATACAGACTTCAATCATAAACAAAAGAGTATTTCGTGTTTGATTAGCGTGTCTTGTCAAAATGTCATAGTGCGCGTAGCGTTTCATTTATTAAAAATATGTAAGATAAAAGCATATTTCAAAAAATGAAAAAAAAAATTCAACATTCCTTCATATCAACTATAACTGGGAGGAATTTAATGCTTTCAATTATACGCGTCTTTCGTAAAAAGGGTTAGAAAGTTTTCCACTCACGTATTATTATACTTAGTATTATAGTTGGAGGTCAGTGGTAACAATTGACAATATGGACATTTGTTTTTTTTTTAAATATAACTGTCTTTTTTTTTAAGTACATCTTCAACGATGTCCAAGAAATCTAGTAGATACAGTAAAAGTGAGTACCATTGAAAAAATTTATTCATAGGTAGATCGGTACCGTGTCATTTGGTCGGGTTACGTCAATTACTTTTTAGTTGTCACGTCCGTCGACTGTGTTTGACCTATTCATTCTGCAGTTGAAATTCGAAATACATCAATCGGCTTTCTGTCTAAATATGGATGAACACCTATTATTTACTGGGAGCCATGTAGATGCGCTCAGCGCGCACGGTGCAAAAAATGAAAACTCGGCAGACGACGGCGTAAAAATTGACGCTGTTTAGGGTTCCGTACCCAAAGGATAAAAACGGGACCCTATTACTAAGACTTCGATCTCGGTCCGTCTGTCTGTCTGTTTCCAGGCTGTATCTCAAGAACGGTTAAAGCAAGAGAGTTGAAAATTTCAAAGATTATATATTTTTGTTGCCGCTATAACAACAAATACTTATATTCTATAATACCAACTAAAAATAAAATAAATGAAATATTTAAAGGTGGCTCTAGTACTACAAATAATTATGTTTTTTAACCGACTTCCAAAAACGAGGAGGTTATTATGTTCGGCTGTGGATATTTATTTTTTTTATTTTTTTTTTATGTATGTTCGCGCATAGCTCCGCCGCTTGTGAACCGATTTTCAAAATTTTTTCTTTGTTGTATAGGGTATTGTTCCGAATAGGTCCCATATTCACCATGATGG
>JAOTAV010062875.1:0-14504 GCA_026546445.1 Cyclargus thomasi | reverse complement strand
CATTAGTATTTTCTTAAGACGTTGTCACGTTCAACTATCGTCTGTAAACCGACTTTACAGACAACCGATTTTTTTACACTAGAGTAGTCACATTGATAATTAAAAAAAAAACTATTAAACTATACAAACTATACAAGGTGTATCGCTTGACTGCACAAATCAAAAGTTGTCATTTGTTATGGGGGATAACTAATGAAATCTAGTTTATTGGGTCTTGATCTTGTTTTACTAATGGCTGTTTAATATCATCTACTTTAATTACAATAATATTATTAAAATACAATTAAATTTCCACCACTATCGCATCAGGGCAACCTGTAATGATAGTTTGTGTTTTTGATGAATAACTAAATAAAAGAAAAATTTCAGTGCAGCTACTTTCACAGTGACCTTTTGTGTGTTTCTTGTTTCTTTCTATTTTATTCTTATATGTACATGGAACACATACATACACTAAAGTATTAAAACTTACTTTTGTAACATTCTGTATAAGGCGAAAATATTAAAAACAAACTTCAAAATAGTAATTCTTCCACCCACCTGCTGGACAACCTATCTGACAGCGGGCTGGCTTGATCGGTGGCCTTGACTATGACGGTATACCGGGAGACCTTCTCCCGGTCTAGGGCGTCTCTGGTCAGCAACGCCCCGCTCCGGCCGTCCACCCGAAACACGTTGGTCTCAGTCTGCTCACCAGAGTCTACCGACTCATTATCCTGGTCTACTCCGTCAGCTATCACTGAATCTATCGAGTATTCCACCTGAAATTAGACATAAAGTTGTTACAGAACCAAAACTACCGAATTTAGAAGATATGATTTCGGTGTTGTAAAAATAAATTTTTCTGCAGATTCTAAATCCATTGTTATAATTTTATAGGTGGGAAAGTGTACATGTTTGTTTATTTGTCGTATTAGAATACAGTGGACTTCGAAAACTTTTTAAATTTAATATATAAAATTCTCGTGTGACAATGTTTGTCTTCGTACTCCTCCGAAACGGCTTTACCGATTTGAACCAAATTTTGCATGCATATTCAGTAGGTCTGAGAATCGGCTAACATCTATTATTCATCCCCATAAATGTTAGGGGAAATTATTTATATGGCAAAACTACCTTTGCCGGGTCAGCTAGTTATATATAAAAATAAAAAAATTACGGTTCTTTTGGAAATATGAAGGTTTACCAAGAATAAAAGTTTTCTATGTTACTCTCCATCATTTCAACTAAGTCTATGCCACAAAAGAAGTCAGTTGGTTGGTTCGTTTTTGCATAAAAAAAAGACAAACAAACACACTTTCTCATTTATAATATCAAGTAAGGAAGTAAAGTAAGGATTACCTCAGCGTTCTTCCCAATATCCTGGTCCGTGGCTTTTAGCGTGAGCACTGTGGTTCCAGCACTGGCCCCCTCCCGTACTGACGCCTCGTACTGCTGCATCTCAAACACAGGCGAGTGATCGTTGCAGTCCAGCACGTTGATCTGAGTAGAGAAAAGTTTATGTTAAGACCATGTCTTTTATTAGAAAGCACTGAGCCGTGAATGAGCGGTGATGTCAAGAGCATGAATCAAAGGATATGGAGTACAATAATGGACATCGCACATACTCGGAATATTATAGTAGTCTTGAAATTGATAAGGTCTTGCATTCCTGACATTATTTATCCATATATGATAAGGATGCTTAAATCTCCTTGGCTGACTGTAAACTCTTATCGGAAAAAATTGAGCTCCGATTTTCTCGGTAGAGTTTGCATCTATTGCGATCCATTTTTATACCATCTGTTCTTTGCCTTTATAAAGCTTCGAAATCTAGAAAGATTAACAAACCTGCAATGTAGTGGTTCCACTTCTCGGCGGGAAGGTATCGTCTTGAGCGACTACCCTGAAGTAATGCACGTCCAGACGTTCTCGGTCGAGGCGAGCTTGGGTGGTCACAACCCCAGTCCTCGTGTCCACAGCGAACATACCAGCTGAGCGGGAATCCAGCAGACTCGACATGGAGTATGTAACTGGACTGTTCTCTGGATCACTGCAAGAGTTGGAAGGTTGTAGAAGGTTAGTCTTGGATTCGCAGTTCGCATGGCTAGATTTTTGGATACAAATGTCTTGGGTGTAACAATTTTAGGGCTTTGTCACTGTATGTAAAATGTGACATGGTGAAAGTGAAACACTTTAAATTGTTGAACTGAACCACAATTCCTATTCTGTGACTGAACTGACAACTGTCAATTTCTAAAGGAAACTAGCTATTTTGCTAGTTTATGTTTAAGCACTAAACAGCCAATCAATAATTCATTGGCATCCTACCAGGTATCATACCGGTTAGTTATTTCAGCGCGAATTAAATCCCCCATCTAAGCACTTGGATTGAGGAAATTACATAAATTGGCCGATGTCTATAGAATTGATGGCGTTTCTTTTCCACGAACGGGATTCCTGGCTAATGGCATTGAAGCATGCCCGTACCATGCCTGTGCCTGTGTGGCGACATTTGCTCTGCTCGGCCTAGCCAATTACTGCGTCTGTGACCAGGCTGATCTCTCAGATACTCAGTGTTTGCCGAGTAATTCGATTATTCTTTAAAAATTAGGGCGTCTCCGTTAACTTTTGGTTATTTAATAAGGGAAAATTAATGATTTGGAACCCATAAAATGATCATATAGTCATAGAGGTATTATAAATTATGACAACTGTATTTTATGGATATTCGACATTCATAATAGCTTAAGGTAATTTTTAGTTTTAGTACATAAGTACCTAATTAGTAAAAGACGTGGTTTATTAACTGTCTCATACTTTGAAATCGTAAAGTAAGGATTATAAATAGGATTTAAGTTAATCTTAGCCTCAACCGAATTCATACGAAGATATCTTCGTATATTCGTATGAATTCGGTTGAGGCTACGGCTTACAGTAAAAAATATATATATTTTTTACTGTAATTTTAAATTTCGAATCTTAACTTTTTAATACTGAAATTCTAAGAGGCCATAAAGCGGGCATCACACAACACCGCAAATAAATCGTGGCGTTTCAGTTAACGACCGCCATTGTTCGGCTACGGTGTTGCCAGCTCAAATAGAGCCCATAACGCCCCAACAGCTTAAAGTCAATTAAGCTGGCCAGTGCTTTATGAGCCTTTGATGCGTTGATCCGGGGAATATTCTATTCTGAATGTGGATTTTTTAATAATCCACTTGTAGCAAAATTGGGGAGATTTAAAATTTTTATACGTAATTAAACAGTTTTTCATGTAAAATGATGTAAAGTTACAAACTAAATTCGAATTTCGACGGTTGGCGGTTAAATTATTGTTGTGAAACTTATTACCCATAGTTTCTTCTACTAATGTCTGACTTAAGTCTATTATAATGATGACTATAAGTTATTTGAAGAACTATTACACAAAAACCAGTGTAGAATAAAAACATAAGTTTTCGTAAGCTCATAAAGATCACAGCTCCTCATTTTGGAATAATGTCAAACTACACAGTATATATACATATTTTTCAAATGCCAAGAAACAAAGTAACACTTCTTAGAGAAGACAATTTCAAAATTACGAATATCATGTTGTTTCTAAACTGCACATCGACGGTGTAGTAGTGTTATAATCCGTTTAAAATTACTTTTCTTCGGAGTTTCTACAACAGAAAACCTTATGTCGTCGACACAAAAGTCAAAGGCAAAACAACTTTAACACAACTGTACCTCCGTGGCGTTCTACGACAACCGTTAGTCTCCCAGGAGACGATAACGCAGGGGCAAACGTAAAATTAATGCAGTATAAAGTTATTACAGGATTGAAGTACTCTACGCGCGATAATGCAGAAGCATTACGTCATCTTTTTGCGAAATGTCAAAACTCGTAACTGACTTATTCCCCTGATAATACAAAGGTTCCCTAAATACTTAGCGCTTTATAGCTAAACACCAACCCAAAGTGTTGTTGTTGTTGATTTATAAGAATCAAGACTTACCGAGCTCTTACAGTAGTGACCACAACACCAGGAGGCTGCTCCTCAGCCACCGAAGCCACGTACAGCGCCTGCTCGAAGTACGGCGACTGGTTCCTCAACTCTCTCTTCACTCGCTTCGCTATGTCGGTGTCGTTAAGCTCCTGATGATGGTACACAATCTTCAGCCGATGATCCGAGTCTATGATGTTAGTCTTGTCGCAGTTGAAGGTGAACAGAACTGAGACTTTCCACATCGGCTCTTGAATGCAGACGTCGTCCCTCGCCACCAGGTCTCCCTGCGAGTTCTCTATCAGAAACCTCGGGTCGCTCACGTCTAAGAACTGCACCTTACAGTTCTTCTGAACGGTGCGAGGCAGAAACGCGGTCAGGGAGTTGACGAATTGCGACTGCTTTAGGCAGATCCCCTGCCAGCGCTCCGTCGTCGGTATCGAAAAGCTGGCGTACGTCTCTGACACCCACTGCTTCGCCTCCGCGATCTTCACGTCTATGGCCATATCGAACGGTACGAGAGGAGATCTCTTCTTCCTACTTCTGTTGTAAGCGACGTAGTCCTCGAACATGGAGAAGGACCACGGGTGCGCCGTGGACAGCACGCCGTATTGACTAGAATCCAACTCCTCGCCCTCCAGCAGTCGCCAGTCGATACTAGGAGACTCCTGGTACCTGACCTCCCTCTTGTCTCGCGGACTGTCATCGTCGTACTGGTCGGCGGCATCGCTCTGGTCGTAGACGCGGTCGAAATCTATGTCGTAGAGATCCGCGTGCCGCCGGACGCAGTCCTCGCCGGTGACCAGCACGCGGACGGGCAGGCTGTAATAGTCGATGTCACGGATGCGGTCCGACGTGGAGTCAACGTAGAACGTGAACAGGTTGGGGTAGAGCACACCATCGCAGCGTAGTCTCTTCCGCAGCGTGACGAGACCCGACGTGCGGTTGACTCGGAGGATGTGGTGGACGAAGTTGGCGGTGCGATGGACGTCGATGGAGTACTTGCGCTCCGAGCCGAGCTTGTAGACGGCTGCGTCGAGGACGGTGTGTCCGGGCGGGGCGGTGTCTGGCACGAGCAGCAGGTAGGACCGCGCGGCGTGCAGCAGCAGCGCCGTAAGCGCCGCGCGCGCCACCAACATGGCCGCTCACCTGCAGCACCGCCGCCGAAACCGACACGAGCACCACGAGCTCATCTGCAACCAAAAAACTGTCTGTTAGATAGTTCGAGATAGAAGCACGCACTACAGTCTACAAGCGCCTAATTTTCGAGTTTAACACGAGGAAAGAAATGACAGACTACAAGTAATATGAGAAATGTGCTCATCACTGGAATTGAAAAAATCTTTCTGTGTTGGTTAGTCCATTTATCGAGGAATACGCTACGACCAATAGGAGCCGCGCAATATTAAAAAAATATTTAATAACGGGATATAGTTTACAAAGTTTTACGCAGACGTAGTCGCGGGCAATAGCTTGTATTCAAATTATATTAAAACATTTTGGTAATATTTAAAGTAGAAAATTAATTGCAATAATATGTTAACGTTAAAAGGAAAATGTATTATATTGTGTACCTAGTAGACTATTTTTGTTGTGAAAAAAATTACATTACAAATTTTGCTTTAAGACTCTCGAAAAATATTATCATTTCTTCAGTAAAAGCTTTTACGTCTCTTTAAGGTCGCTCGTAAATAATCATAAAGCTAAAAGGTACACAGACATCTGGAGATCAAAATCAAGTGCCTAATTCTCGCTCTTAGAATCTCGGATCGATTTTAAGTGTACTTCATTAATTTGTGATTAATTATTACAAGCAACTTTAAAATATTATATCTCATTAGACTTATGTCAGCGGCCTTAATTAAAGTTCATTTCAGCAATAGAGTTTGTCCGAGGCTTACATATAAATCTTCAAGTTTCAATTGTTCCGAGGCGGTTGTACTAATGCTACAGATTAATAATTTTTCGGAACTATAGAGCTTGTCTCCATGGTTTTTTTCCGTAACCCTGATTTTATTAATGTATTGCACCAGCATAGCGGTGTCAATCCATCACAGTAACAGTATCGTGCATATATCAATCACGTTAGCACGGCCATTACCGCAGGACTGTGACGTCACAATTTATGTTCTGTCACCCTTCACACCGCCAGTTAAATATTACCGCCATTTTCTATCATCGTTAGTGCTACTATATTACGCGTAATTGGCGATAGTTAGCTAAAACTCTTTAGGCGATAGGTAATTTCTTGAGCCTCAGGCAAAGTCTTTAACTAGGTCCTTAAGCGTTCGTCTTAATTTTAAAATAAAAAGGACCTTTTTAAACAACATCCTTAATTGAAATACATAACGGAAGTAAATGTAGAGCTATCGCTCGAATCGAAATTCGTTGCACAAAAATTGGTCACTTCTTTGCCTAATTTTGTAGGGTTTCGTACCTAAAGGGTAAAAACGGGACCCTATTACTAAGACTTCGATGTCTGCACGTCTGTCAGTCTCCAGGCGGTATCTGAAGAACGATAATAACTAAAAAGTTGAAACTTTCATAGAATATGTATTTTTGTTGTCGCTATAACAACAAATACTAAAAACAAAATAAATTAAATATTTCAAACTAGCTCTCTTAATAGGCGCGGGTTCGAATCCAACTAGACAAATTAGTAAAGTATTTGTTTTGCTTATTTTTCTTTTTAAAATTTAGAACTCTTAAAAACTTTGTTATAAAATTTTAAGTTTTTATAAATTTAAAACTTTTAGAAATACGATTCCCCGAAATGTTTGATCTGTACTGAACCCTTCGTGCGCGAATCAAACTTGCACTTGGCCGGTTTTTTTAATCAGTATTTCGATATGAAAAGTCCCAATTCCACAGCCGTGGTTAAAACCTACTATAAGTCTATTATAACATATTTTGTTGACTCACAAAACACAACAAAATTAGCTTTACTCAATCTAAAATTTGAAGGCGGATATAAAATTTAATACTGTTTCGGCGAGTGCTTAATATAAACAATAAAATCTGTACCGGGGGTATTTATGACCCAAGTTAGCTCGGCTCACTTAATCTTGAGGCCGGTTATAGCTTGTAAAACAGCGGGGTCTCCGAGACCATTCATCGTAACAATGTCTCCGCCTTCATACTTTGTCGGGTAGCGTTTTATGGAAAACATTGTAGGGGCGTCTAATATTTGGCTATTTAAACTTAACTACGGGTCTACGAAATACAATAAAAAAGTGGCTCTTTTAACTTAAGCTTAGTTAATAGTATCTACGCTATCTGTGGCTTTGGCCAGTAACATAAAAAATATTAGAAATTAAATGACACCCCGAAACTCCGTTGCGCCAAAATTCGTTTATCTGGGAACCCTACATTTTCCCGGCATAATAAGTACTCACCAGATCATTCTGGGGTGGACACGGACCACTCATCCCCCCCATTTTTACGCCTATTTGCATATAATAACAGCAAATTAAAAATTGATATAACTTCCGAAACAAAGTACGTTTTGCAAGCATTCTATTATTCCTCTCAATTCTAAAAAATCAAGGCTCTAAAACCATGCACGCACCAACGTTAGCTCGCATGCACGTATTCACACACACACACATACACACACGTAGATATTGCTAGCTTTGAGTATGGCTGCTATAGAGAAAGTTTTTGTAAATTACATGAAGTTTTAAAAAAAACATTGATTGCTTTAAATAAATTTACCTTCTAGTGAAGACTTGATATTGCTTTCCGTTTCTCTTTAGTCATTTTTATTCATCTGTAACAAAAGATATATACTATTAATTTATGAACTAATTATATTATGAAGAGTGTATAAAGCTGGTTTCAGACTTCGCTATAATATAATAGCGTATAGTATATAGCTATAGTACAAGATTATCGCACACAACCATGACTTTTATGGACATGTCCGCACTGTGTTTTTTTGCTTACAATTACATTTATTGTATTTCAACGCATGGTGCGAGATATTCTTGTGCCACGAGCTATATATGCAATAATATATTCGAGCGTTGCCTGAATTTAGCTTAAGCCGCATAGGCCAGACAAAATCTTATTTTTTTCAAAGTTAAGTAAATAATATTCGTCTTTGAGTGCGGCATTTAGCCACGTGACTATGTATTAGTAGCTTTATGTTAGTACAACGAATATTGTTTATTCAATAAAGGTTTCAACTTAGTTATTTCGAGTAGTTCTTTGTGAATAAAACAAGGTAAAGAGAAAAGAATTTGCTACAAGTTAGTTACTGAGATATTAAAATAAAAGTAATAAAAATATAACAAGTACCTGACGACAAGGAAACATACTTTCGTATTATTAGAAAAGACCTAAACGATTTTTCATTAACTTAATATTTCGGCTTCATTTATAAAAAAATCTTATTGAAATTAGTTTTTAAGGTTTTTGTCTACTAATATTAGAGATGCGATTAAGTTTGTCTATATTTTGTTGAGAATCGATATGGAGATACTTTTTATTCATAATCCCGGAAAATTTTTACTTTTTCACCGCAAAAATTTACAGCTTCCGCGCGATTAATCAATTTTGGCGCAAAAGTATTGCGGGTGTTATGTCTAGTGCCTACATCGAGCATATAGCCAATAGAGAAGTAATGTGAGTGATCCGTATCCGAAACTTATCAGTGTTTTGGTACTGGTTAATTAACCGCCAACCAACTAACGCTCGCACTAAAACAGTACGCACCAAAAAGAGACCTGTGTGTACGCACTCCGATACCTCCGACCTATCACAGCGCAGTGGCTTTGAGCGAATTTTTGCTCGATGAGTGCCAATTACCACAGTAAAGGTATGATACAGTACGTGCATTCCCGCCCTGTGTTTGAAATATATACTGACAGCCGCGCGGCTTGTGACACGTGCTAGGGCTGCCTCACCGAAACGGATTCAGAGACAAGAGATAATATCGTATTAAAGGTGACTCTACATTAGTGATATTAGGTTCTGACACACTAGCGTTTTTTAGTACATAGACTTCATACGCGTTTGTTTAACCAAACGTCCACAGAGTACACGCAATAGAAAATACCCTTAGGGAAAGCAGAACCTTAACCTAATACAACACTGGGCTCGATATGAGAGAGACAAAATTTGCACTTTTGAGCGTTGCAAATTGGTCGAATGTTCCAATTTTTTTTGTTAAATTTTTGCATTTCTAATGTTAGTGTGAATCAAAATTGCTATTATTTGCAGTGTATGATCCACAGTCGACAATACCATGCGAAACCAATCAGTATAAATAGCCCTTAACACGTATCGAGGAATGCGCCTACTAACGATCGCTACTGTAAATCAATACAAATTATTTAAACGAGCTATTAAGACACCTGATTTATGTATCCGATAAACCAGCTTCTGGCATAGATAACTAGGAGTTTATCATCAGAAGTGATCTCCACTTGAATTAAGTACGTTTTAATGTTTTACTAATGTTTGATAGTCACGGTGTAATGGAGAGCTTATCTCTAAGACGACTTGGCTTTGGGATTTACCTTAATAATTACGAAATAATATCTCGTCTCTACATTCTTATTCCTAACTAGCTTTCAAAGGGTTCGCTCACGTGAAATTAGCGTATTCACGAACTATTTATAGTAATAAAAATAATCCAATTAAGTGAAACGTCATGTGTGATTTTGTACAGTTCGTAATCTTGTGTGTACGCAGTATTTGATTTCATGAGATTTGGGGCTTGTTTCACCATTTCCTGATAAGTGCCGTGTCACCCAAAACTTATCTGACAGACGATGTATGGAGAATTTATCAAATAGTTTACGCTTACGCTAATCATAAGGTGGTGAAAAGCTGCTTACCCCCTTATTCATAAAAATATTTAAGCAATGTTTAACTAATTAAGGTTCGTTGTCCTTTTCTGGATTATTGCAAAAGTCACACGACAGAAAGGGACAGCAAACTTTGATTAGTTAAACACTGGTTAAATATTTTTATGAATAAAAGTGTTGCTATTATAATTTTGGACGTGTATCAAATTTAGTATTCCAGAGCTTCTCCGCCGTCAGAACTTATCTGAAAACTACTGATAAAGCGATTCAGTATTCATATTTCATATTACGTCATAAAAACGCAATGAAACTTTTACGGCGATTCCTTTTGATATCTTAGTTCCACAATGGAAAGTTTCAATTCAGAGTCTGGGTTTATTAACATAATAAGACCGATTGTGAATCGAGGCTTCTTTTGATCTGGATTCGCGAGTCGCGACCTACTGGTTTTAGAAATCACAGACGACCTATTTTACTAATTTGAGACAGCGATCTTAACGTTGGGAATTATTAACTCAAATTTGAGAAGCTATTTTAAAGTAGTCAATAAAAATACTTCTTTATTTAATTATAAAAATATATTGAAAGTAGTAATACAGTCAGCTTCATGCTTTCCGCTACAGTTAATGAATAAACACGTCCGAAAGATTTAGGATATTAAATAGCAAATTTAAAGATGCCGATAATACACTTTACAAAAAAAACCGCTTTCAATGTTATATTCCTTGCAAGATAATCCTTGACATTTTCAACAAAGACCCCTTTGAATTCATCTCCATGAAAACTTTAGCTGGGGATGAGATCATTTTCAATTGTCTCTCAATTCGTAAACCCTTCCCATTCTTTAAATAAAGATAAAACGATCCAAAAATCGTATTCATGCAGTTTAGTTGCGGAAAGTACCCCATTCGTCACGCCGAAACGTGATCGGATTCCAATCATGATTCCGTTAGACAAACGTCACAACGTCGCGTCACAAAATCCAGCGTCACATGTCACGTCACAAAATCCAGCGTCACATGTAGCAGATGTAGCATCACAAAATGTGGCTACACATCAGTCGCCGGGACGTCGAGCGCTAAATTGTTTAACTGCCTCTAAAATTCGGATAGAATACCGTTGATAGAGTCTATTCGTTAGGGTAGAGAGACTTCTCTACAAAATTTTGCTATAGAATTTATAAAATATTAAGTTAAATAAATAATTTTTTAAATATTTATCTAATAATATATAATAAAATATGAAATGGTGAGTTAACTCCCCATTTCACAACTTCTGTTTTATGATTGCTGAAGGCATGTCACGCTAAACGTGGGCCTCAAGTAATCATATAGTCTGTGCGTTGATCAAATAAAAAAAATATTTTTCCTATAACAAGATAACTTAAAATGTCTTTAGTTTAGACGTTGAATATCAAAACCAGAGGACCAGCTTGGTACATACCAATTAAAACACAAGCTGCATGCTCAAAGTTTTAATGACAACATGTCTGCTATACCCGTAACCCGGGAGTGCAGTAAACACAATTCTTAACGGCTGCATTCCTTAATAATATCTTGTAGAGCAAACTTTGTGCTGCTATTAGGTAAATTATGCGATAGCGATAGAGTTTGGAAAGGAGATCTGAATGTTTGGCAAGGTCAGGTGGCCACTATGGAGTGTTTTTGGAAAAAATATTTAAAATCCAGCTACGGCGATATTCGCCTTTCGGTACTCGTAGGCTTGTTTAGGATAACTAGAGATCGCCCTATGGTCGAAATTCGACCATAGATTTTTGAATCCACCGTGTAGACGAACTATAAAAAATAATGTTCTATTCTCACATTACTATATTCTATTTGGCATAAAGGTCTCGTTACCAGGCTATTAAATATTATTAAAAAAATAACAGACATAAACAAAAGATTAATTCGTGTATAATGATCGTGTTATGTCAAAATATTGCAGTGTTCGTAGCGTTTTATCTATTAAAAATATGCAAGATTAAAGTATATTTTTAAATAATATTGGTATTCCACCCTTCTCCTCCATATTTATTATAACTAGGAGAAATTTCATGCTTTTAATTCTACGTGTCTTTTTTAAAAAGGGGTACAAAGTTTTCCGTTTGCGTAATCATATATAGATAATTATCTATACATTAATCATTATATGCATCGTCTACTATTATAATACTAGACATTGAGCGAAAATTCGTTTATTACGCGACATGACTGTTCTCAGGAATCAAATTTTACCAAAATCGGTTCTGCGGTTTGAGCGTGAAGAGACGCACAGACAGACACACTTTCGCATTTACAATATTAGCATGGAAGCTTGGAAATATGGACTAGGCAATCAGATTTGTTTTTATTTTATTATAATAAAATGGCACTGTAGGAAAGAAAACACATAGTAACCGTCACATACAACAAATAACTCAACAACTTCTTCCTTTGTTTTCTAACTGAACCGTTTTTCTTTTCTGTTAACTTTGAAGGTGCCAAACTTCACAGTAAAACAAAGCAAGCAAATATTTAATCGTAGAGTCGTTGAACTGTCGTACGTGTGTTTGTATCATACATGCACTCGTCAAACAATGCATTATGTAGTGGCTATGTTGCCTACAGGAAAGATTAATAAGTAATGCACCGGTTACGCCGTCAAATAGATCCTAACATATGCGTCCCCATGTATATATGAACTATGATTGATATAGTCTGCATGCTTCGATACCGAAGTTAGCTCAAAAAATGCTGCGAATTGTAACTGTCACAATTGTAAGTATGTTGAGGATAATGGTTGTGTAATTAGCCATTTTTTTTATTTGTTTCATGTGTTAGATTTAAACTCATACACAATTGTTCGCTGTCCCAAATAAAATAAAATAGAAATTAAGTGATTGGTTGTTTCAGTCCAAACCCAGCTGACAGATCGTGACATATATGGAGTTGACGTATTAGACAGACGGCTAGGAACCAATTTCCTCGATGGCACATCCAAACTTTCAGCATACCATTCGTGCATCACGTGTCTCTAGGGTCAGTTTAGTGACCGCTAGGCTCAAGGCACCGTACATTTTACACCCAGACTAGTAAATCAATGTTCTTTGTTTATTTGCTGACGCGTAACTACCCCATCCGCTCGATTGGGATTCTGTTCGTTTGTAGGAAGATGACCATTACAAAAACTCTAAAGTCTCCATATTGTGCATTTCATTGATGATATACTTTTGTGAACCCCAATCTATATGTCCCTGAGTAAATAAATCGGTTTTAAACTTTTTATTTTTAATAGATAAAGTTGAAGATAATTGAACGAAGAAATGAGATATTCCAAAGCTACATACCATTATGTAATATCTTTTCAAAGTTTATTTTTATTATTTCTTCGAAGTCCTACCACAACTGACATAACTACCGCACTCAGAGATGACTGTCAACACAACTATGATAATTAATTCCCTACGGCAGATAGCCTAAACATAACAAAGCCGGGCAAAATTGCATAAGTATCGATTATATGAATAAGTAATTTCAAGGAACATTCTAACCTATATTCGCTGCATAAAAGAAATTAGCTATTGACGATAGGTGCTGACATTAACAGTTGACACTTTGAGCCTTATTGTCATAGTAGTAAGGTCGATGTGACAGTTCGATTAGCGACTGTACTGTAACATTTTGGTCCTTATTGTCATGATCGTACGGTTTATGTGACACTCGAGTTCTCGACTGTACTGTACAATCATAGGCCGCCGACCCCGGTCGATAAGGCTTCAGTTTTATTGTGGTCACTAATGTAGGGGTGACGCATTCCAACTTGGCGGCATTTCGGTGCAAGCGTTTAGGGACATATTGAAATAGTCCAGGCGTTTCTAATGCCCGTAAGCCGGTATTAATAGTCAGCTCTTAGTATTTAAGAGCATCTCAAAATTTTTTATCATGCTCTTAAGTACTAACCGCCAACTATTAATACGGGCCTAAGTGTGATTATATCTAATTAAATCTCAGGAAATATGCACAAACTTGAATAAAATAATGGCACCAAAACTATCTGACACAAAACAACTCAAATCAAAATCTAAAATAAAACTTAACTTAATGAGTTACAGCTAACAATCGTACAAAATTTAAAATCGCGGTCTCGGAGCGACTAGGAGCGGAATAACGCTTAAGCGCGGTTATGCCGGTGCCACTTTTTAGACGGCAACTGTAAATATAATATTTGATCAAAGTGCTCAAAAATAATATTTGTCGTAATAAGTGATTTCGAAATATGTTCGAAAGTTTATAAATCTTGTTGATACTCGAGGAAGGCTAAAAAATTTTTTACAGTCACACAGGAATACTTTGGAAAATCTCGCAAGCCCTCATAAAGCTGCGATTTTTCGCTAGTAATAAAAAAAATACCAAGTGTATTAAATAGTTAAACACTGTTGTACTGACTCGTATAGAATTAGGAAGGTTTAGAAATTGGAGACAAAATTAACATCCCAAATTATATCCCATTGTTTCGCTTCGAAATTGTGGAACTTAGTCTGTGCCTACTGCCAGTATCTGTTGAAACTTTCAGTAACTTGTCCTTTGTATTTCATGTACACCTACAGCTTACCTACATCCACCCAACGCCTCTGTAGTCAAATGGTTGGCTATTTACTGGAGGTAGTGTTGCCCAAATGCAAGAACAAGACGAGACTTAGCCAGTCTTGGTCTTGGTCTTGCGCCAATACACCTGGTCT
>JAOTAV010062864.1:0-14505 GCA_026546445.1 Cyclargus thomasi | reverse complement strand
TTATCTTGTTATCGAACCAGCAACTTATGATTACTTAACTTGCCTACGTTTGAACGTCACTTAATACTTACTACTTAATTTTTAGTTGACCGTTTTGTTAACTCGCTACTGTACGTAATTAAATGTAAATCGGGCCTTAGGTAAAGAATAATAGAGAGAATAATGGTGCTACTGTCAGTAACCGCCGACCGCCGGCCTGTCCGGTGTCGACTGTCGACCCGCGTCACGCCGCTGGAAGTCATTTTTTCTGCTGACACTTCGGGTACTTCTTAACCCTACTTTAAAAATAGGATACTCGTACATCTCTGAATGTGAGAAATCGTACGGTGGATGAAAAAAAATAAATGACGTAATTCATAAATGAAAACCATTTAAAATATCTATTTCAATTTCACAGAAACTTGTGGTAATCGCTGGGAGGACGCAGTCGCGCGCGCGGCCGTCGCAGCATACGGTGCTGGCAGTGGCGTAGTCACCGTAGGACACCTGGGGGCTACGCTTTGTGGCACCGCGGCGGCGGCGGCCCGTGCCGTCCGGCGCCCCCCTCCCGCATCGTGTGCCCTACCGCGTGCCCGCGCCGACGCCCTCGCCTTCCTTGCAACGACGCTGCACTGGCGCCGCGTGCTGTTGCCCGCGCGCGCCGCCCCCGACTGTGCCTTAGCGCTGCTGGAGGTGGAACGCGCCCTCACTGCCGCCGGCCTCGTCGTCACGCGCGCGCCGATCACTAGGGGACTGCAGACGCACGGTGAGCGGCCGATCGACACACAATATATCGCTTAATACGGCTTGTCTGTACTCTGTAGTAACAAATTATAATCGCATGAAAATTAAAACATAGCATCGCTTCAGTCGCTCTTAACCACGTTCGCTAGCTGCCATAAAATAACTGTCGTAAATATTATTTTATTGGTATCAACTAGTTTTAGCACTTTTACGTCGAATCGCAATCCTTAATTTACTGGCGTCGTTATCGGGCGACCTTCCTCAGTAGTAAATAACGCTAAAACAACCCAGACTCGTAAAACATTAATCATTCGGGTGCGGGGAGCGATCATGCCATAATATAATTCACAAACACGAAGGATGTGCTACGCTTGCTTGCTGCAGTTGGCGCGTCGGTGTACGGCGGTGCATGTGTCGGTGCACTGCGAACCCCCGATTAACGCACGTTTTGATAAACCGCAGTAACTATTGCCTCGTAGCTGTCGTGGTCTGCGACCGGCACGGGGCGGCCGCCGCCCGCGCTCTTTCCGCGCAGGTGATGCTGCTCCACCTGCGCCCCGACACCGAGCCCCCGACCGACGACTCCACTGATACGCCGCACATCAATCGCACGTCGAGGTCAGTGATGACCCCCGTGTACTCTTATCCTTCATTTTGGAGGTAATATAATGATTATTATGCACGTTTCAGCTCGCACAATGCAACAAATGGTAACACGACAACTACAGAAGCGAGTAAAACAGACCAACACGACAATCGATCCCCGAAGAAACAGTTGATTTTAAGCGACGATTTCGACGACGATTCCGTGACTACTGAATCACTCTACAAGGATATCGTGGACTCCGTTACGCAGTACGACGAGGATGATCGAACTAGGACGCAGTATTTTAACAGCACCTTCTATCTTCTCGAAGCTTCCATGGAGGACGACGCTCCAGCCTGGAACCGCGTCGCCATCCTTAAAACCTCATCGATACTGGCGCTAGATGCGTCGAAGGATTGGATAACTAACGTCGCTATAGACTACCTCATTGGAGTCCAGCGCTGGAGCGCCCTGCGGGGCTTGGAGTTGATAGACATAGAGCTGCACAGAAACGAGGGCCACGACATCCCGGCAGTCAGTATTCTATGCGTGATATGCACGTTGTTCGGAGTCGCGATAGCGGCGGGTGCGCAGCTGGCGAGGAGGCTGGTCGCCAGGAGAACTCCTCGGAGACCTCGCGCTGCACCGATCCTGGCTCTGTCGGAGTTCCAGTTCCCGGCCGACGATCGCAGGCGCGTGGGCGAGGGGATGGAGACGATGCTGTCGTGGCTGCAGCAACTCCACGACTTCGGGGGCCCGGAGACCGAGAGACCGGACCTGCTTAAGCGCCCCGAGGCCCTGGCGCCTTCCGCCCCCTCGTCCACCTGCAGTGTCACTCGTCTGGCGCCGGACAATCGCCCGAGATACAAGGTAAAGTTATTTTTTAGACTGGTGTGATAAAAATTATATTATTATTGCATTTATAATTCAATAGTTTTTTTAAAAAATCTTCGATTCGACAAAGTTTGTCCTGACGGGCTAATTTGTAAATCTTAACCATTCTGAAGTCCCCATGAACACACACAAAAAATATAATTAAATCGGTCCAGTCGCCAGGGAAGAGTTTAGTGACTAACACAAGCACTTAAGAATAAGCTAGGTGTGGTTATGAAATTCCTATTGAACAATTTTAGGGAGATCCTATTCATATGAAGTACTTGCCGATGGCCGCGTTGGAGCTCCGTCGTAAGGCGACAGATGTACTGCTGGTGATGCAGAGTATACGACATGAGAATCTCAATCCATTCATAGGTGAGCTATATTTATTGTAACAAAGAAAACCTTTTCAGGATGTTTTGGCCGTTTAGTTATTATTTGAGTTATGTTTGAGTTCTGTTGCGAAAAATGTGCTAAATTGAGGAAAAATTCATGATTCTGGCCTTATTACCTTCGCTTGCTTTTTTATTATTTAAAATCTATGTATCACTACAATTCCGAACAAGTTTATAGAAACCGGTAGAAAAGGCCAATTAAATTATAATAAAATTGTATAATTGCGGAATAGCGCACGCCGGTACTTAGATGATTTCGCAAATCAGCTAAGTACCATCAAAGAAGTTAATACAGAGCCGATTGACTGACCTACGTCATTTGATCGGAATATGTCTGTTTTATGTAAGTCGTGATCTGTCTGGTTTTGATACGACGCGAAGAACTTACTTAGATCCGCAATCTGGCTCTGAATCAACATCCTTGGCAGTGCACAAATGCTGTCAGTCCGCAGTGCAGGAAAAAATTATAAAAAAAATGTAAGTAGTCAAGTTGCGGTTCGATTGTACCAGGTTGCCTGCGCGAGGTGCGTCCGGCGCTGGTGTGGTCAGCGGGCGCGCGCGGCTCGCTCGAGGACGTGCTGGTGGCTGACGACATCCGTTTGGACTGGACCTTCCGCTTGTCACTGCTGACTGACCTTGTCCGGGGTATGTGCAGTGATCATTAGCTCTCTCTAGCATGAGTTTGATGGTTTATCTTCATAATCAGTGAATACAGATGGTGACACGCGAGCACGATTGTGTTGAGGGCATACTCATCTCAATATATCTCGTTGATATTGGTCTATACTCGCCTTTAATCGCTGAGTCGACAAAGAACTACGGACGATCGTGTAGACGCCTGCACGATGATTGTGCCGAATAAAGAACAACGAACTTCGGCAATTATAAAGAGCTTGCATAAAGCAATAGTATTTATCGATACTCGATAGCGACATCGTGAATTTTTAGTACGGCAAATTTAGTTCCGTAAGTTTTCACTAGGGGTGCTGTAAAATAATTGCTAACTTCAGGTATGCGTCACCTGCACGCGTCGCCGCTGCGCACGCACGCGCGTCTCACGTCACGTAACTGCGTCGTGGACTCGCGCTGGGTGCTGCGCGTCACCGACTATGGCCTGCCCGCGTTCGCCCGCGCACAGGGACTACCGTACCCACCACGATCTGCTAGAGGTAAGAAACTGATTACAGACAATTCAACTCAGTTGTACGCCCAGCTCTTTGTATGGGTAAATCTTGTTTGCTCGGACGACGCCCGCCACGCGACTGCCACATGAATTAAATTTGTGTACATATAATCGCACGCACACATAGAGTCGCGCACACAACTGAGCTATAATATCTGTAACTTGTCAGAAACTGATTATCATATCATTTGCCGAAAACATAAATAAGGGACAAATGAGCAGACAGGTCACATGATGAAAAGCAAATACCGTCCATTGGACACTAACATCAGATGCGTTGTAAGTGCGTTGCTTTTTATGAAGGAAAAGGCTACGGGAATAGGAATAGGGGAAAAGGGAGTTAGGGGATCAGTTAGCTCAATCGAATGAACTCAAACTCAAAGTCGATGAAACCGTTCGTCTGTCTGTCTGTCTGTCCGTCCTTCTGTTTCCAGGCTGTATAGCTAAAGAGCTGTAATTGTATTTCTATTGCCGCTATAACAACAAGTACTGAAAACAAAATAAATTAAATAATTAAGAGTACCTCTACTTTTTTTTTTTTTTTTGTTAATAAAATAATAGATTGATAAATTCGACGCGTAGATTATTATCGGCTTTATAGCTCAGTGGTTAGATTACTTGAGTAAAGCGCCGAACGTATAGGAGGCGATGGCTAAAATCCAACTTATGACATTTTAGTTAAAGAATGTTTTTGTATTTTTTTCTTTATATAGAACTTTGTTATAAATTTAAAACATTGAGAAATATGGTTTCCCATACATATACAACCATAGAAATATGGTTTTTGCTCCGTACTGGTACGGAACCCTTCGTGCGCGAGTCCTACTTGCAATTGGCTGTTTTTTTGTATCCCTCAGCAGAAAGAAATGTATATTTAAGTAACTTTTTTCTAAATCTATTAGTTTATTTTTTATGTTGCTATGTATAAGATGTCCATATTAAACTGTTAATGAAAATTTCAGAACTCCTTTGGACGGCACCGGAGCTGCTGCGCGAGGCGAGCGAGCAGGCGGTGCCGGGTGGCACACAGGCTGGAGACGTGTTCTCCTTCGCCATCATCATGCAGGAGGTCATCGTCCGCGGAGAGCCGTACTGCATGTTGTCTCTCTCGCCTGAAGGTATACTACCTCTATCACTATTTCTCTGAATCCAAGCATCTGGTGTGACTGTACAGTGTACATTTAGGCTAAACGACAAGTCCCCCCCTGTGCCACGCATATCTGAAGAAATGGATAAATTTTTTTTCAGCACTGTGCAGGATATATACTTGATCTAACGCTAAGGACACTCTCGTTCATATTGGCTTTGAAACAAAAAAAAAGTCCAGTTTAGATGTAGCGATGCCACGCACAGACTCACATAACTCGTCACTCGTCAAACTTTTAACACCCTTCTCTCTCGGGGGTAAAAATAATCAGTAATGAGTTTTTGTTCCACCAGAGATTATAGAGAAGCTAACCCGTCCGCCGCCGCTCATACGTCCGTCGGTATCGATGGGCGCAGCGCCACCCGAGGCCGTCAGCGTCATGCGGCAATGCTGGGCCGAGCAACCCGAGATGAGACCGGACTTCAATCGGCTCTATGAGATCTTCCGACACCTGCATAGGGGACGGTATGTTTGGATACTGTATGTTTGGGAATAAGATAACTTGTGGATAGCCTATCCGACACTTAAGTGGTAAAACAGGTTCTACACATTTTTTCCATAGAAAACAATAGAATACTTCTATTGAGAATAGAAAACTTTCATCTTTTAAGTCGTTACCTGCCACCAACTTATACTATTAATACTTTCTTCTTTCAGGAAAGTCAACATAGTTGATTCCATGTTCGAAATGTTGGAGAAATATAGCAATAATTTAGAAGAGTTAATACGAGAGAGAACGGACCAACTCGACATGGAGAAAAAGAAAACTGAACAACTATTAAACCGCATGCTACCCAGGTGCGTAGGTCTTCCAAATGTTATTAAAACTTAACGTTTAACTGCTTAGATACTGATTTTTATTGCAATTTTTTTTTTGGGATCGCTACCTGTTTACCAGGTCTGTGGCGGAGCGGCTGATGCTGGGTCTGCGCGTGGAGCCGGAGGAGTTCGAGGAAGTGTCGATCTACTTTAGCGACATCGTGGGGTTCACTGCCATCGCCGCGCGCTCCTCGCCCGTGCAGGTGGTGGACCTGCTCAACGACCTCTACACCGCCTTCGACGCCACCATCGAGCAGTACCGCGTCTACAAGGTGGAGACCATCGGCGACGCCTACATGGTAGTCGGCGGGCTGCCGCTGCGCTGCACGGACCACGCCGAGCGTGTCGCCACCATGGCCCTGCACCTGCTGCACGTGGCCGGCCGTCTGCGCGTGCGCCACCTGCCCGGCGCGCCACTGCGCTTGCGCGTCGGCCTGCACACCGGACCCTGCTGTGCCGGAGTCGTCGGCCTCACCATGCCGCGCTACTGTCTGTTCGGCGACACCGTCAACACCGCCAGCCGCATGGAGTCCACCGGCGCGGCGTGGCGTATCCAAGTGTCCGCCACCACGGCCGAGCGACTCACGGCGGCTGGTGGCTTTCGCCTACGCCCGCGCGGCCTCACACAGATCAAGGGCAAGGGCGCCATGTATACCTACTGGTTGCTCGGCAAAGACGGCTTCGACAAGACGCTCCCCACGCCGCCGCCCCTCGAGTGAGTCTCATTAGAGGAAAGTTGATTTACTGGCATATTTTACACATTTTATTTCTGGTTGAAATTATCATTTCATTCGTTAAGGTCCGAAGAGGTCCTCTTCGAGGCGGACAGCGAGAACGACAGCGAGGCCAGCGAGGTGGTTGCCACGGCCGAGGGACACGTCCCGAGCGTCGAGCGCCAACGGTCCGACCCCTCCCCTCCCACGGATAAATTTGGTAAGAAGGTGTTCCTAGGTGTAGTATATTTTGAATATTTTGCAGTGATTTAAAATGTGTGTTGTGTGTCAGCATGGCAGCGTTCGGGCGCGGTGTCGGCGGACAGCAGCCCGCCGGCGCTAGGAGCGTCGCGGTGCCGGTACCTGCGGTCGTCGGTGTCGACGGTGTGCGGGCCGGTAGAGGCGCGGCCGGCAGACCGCTGGGCGGCGGGCGGCGCGCGCGTTCTGCGGCGACAATGGTCGCTCGAGCGCGGTGACTCGCTGGCTGCGGCCGCGGCCGAGACGCCGGCGCAGGCGCAGGCCGAGCCCCTGGCCCTACGCGCACCACCACCACGTCCCGCACCGCCCCGATACCGTACTCGCCGGGACACCGCCTCCCCTGCGCCGCCCGCGGACCCCGCGCTCTCGTCTCTCCCCCCGTGACTCCGCTCCCCCCAGAGTCCCGACCCTTCCCGACAATAATTTTCTGGACGCGGCGAGCCGCCGGCCGCTCCGCTGCGCCGGCCGCGCCGCCTCCTAGTTGTGGTTCGATAGTGAAATTAGTCGTAGCTTGTGATGGACGATATTTTTTTTACAAATTCTTCAAATTAATTACTAGCCGTTAACGTCAAATGTATTTTTAAATTTTTCATCTAGGAAATAAAGAAAATATTTGAATCTAGAACTGATGCCTTTTATTTCTAAGAGAGATTTGTTTTGAGAGATTAAAATCCCACTTACAATGAGATCAAATATCTTCAGGTGCAGCCTTGGCAAAAAATGACTGACAAATCTTTATGAACATCTAATCTTCTTCAAGTTTATTAAATTAAGATTTTTAGCAATATTTCGAAAATTAACCTCAACTTGCAAGTAAAAATGCGGGTTGAGAACCTCGACGCGCGTTTCGCCCCAACACAGGGGCATCCTCAGAATGTGGACTCTACAAACAACGTCCGTTAAGTCAAGTTGCAAGTTTTCGCGGAATATTACTAAAAATCTTAATTTACTAAACTTGAAGATATGGATTTCCGCAAAGTAACGCCTGATTCCATTTAAGACTATGTGCTTTTAATTTGGGCGCTCGAATAGGAAAGATTTTTACGTATATATTACAGAGAAAGCAAACAATGTTTCAGGAAGCAGGTCACAGATATTCACAGAGACAGACACTCTATGTAGAGTTGCAGCACTAGTCATGGAGGTCTCAGGAGGCTCTACATTAAACAGCCTGTTCAATTATCTGTAAACAGTGGCAAAATGTAGAATGTTCCTGTATTTGTTTACAAGATAGCCGTTCCTGTTCCAGCGCCCCACGCTTCTGCAATAAAAAAAAACACGTAGTTTCCACTTCGGCCCAGAAATAGACATAACTTAACGATCCGTAATTTAGTTTTGACTAATTCTTCCCCCTAAAAAAACTTTTAAAATGTTTTAGTATTTTTAAGGTATTAATTTTTTTGAAGTAGGATTGCCCATTTTTAATGGGTTTTCAGTAGGATTGCCATGCAGACGTGAAAAGGCATCAGCAGAACTAGTCACACATTTTCGCCGAAAAAGAGATTTGCAGTTTGCTTAAGTTTTGAGAATTTTCGATTGTTTTATTGACGCTGGCTGCTGGCACGAGTTTGACATTTTTGACCTATTAAAAAAGTACGAAACGCTGCTACAGAAGTTTTTGCATCCAAAACAAAATATTAATAAGCTCAGTCTTGAAAAGGCCTCAATATATATTCAAGGAAGGCGCTAATAGTTCTATTGTTTTACATAAAACCCTGTAGGTCTACCATGAGTTTGAAGCAATAAGATGTTGGAGGCGCTGTAAAATGTTGCCATACTAAAAATTTACGTAGCCGCTGTCGAGTATCGGCAAATGCTTCAAACTCATGGTAAAGCCACTGAAGTTAGTTACGATTACCAAGTACCGCTGCGGAGATTACTTTTACCGTTATTAATACTTTACACTTGTACAAATGTTCAATAATAATATAATGGTCATGGTATCTTCAATTTGCTTTAACATACGGTTCCTTATCGAACAAAATTACCTTCGTGTAGATAGACAGATGGATTTTATTAGTAAGGGTTCGATGCTCGAAATAAACCAGGCTACTTTTTCAAGCAAGGATAGCTTGCTAGTTTTCTTTTTAACTGTCTTGGCTAGCCGACCTGGCTTGGAACAACCTAATTTGTTTTGAAGACTTAAGTGAAAGAAGCGGACAACTAGCATTTTGCAACCTTCGAGTATTTAATCATTTTTTCCCATGCCATTTTGAAAAATCTTGTAACTTACCTATTTTATTATCTAGCTAGTGTATGTAGCCGCACATCTAACCCACATTATTTTAATTTCAAATAATTTTTCGGGTAACTTTAAAAAAAGTCAAAAGTACTAGCATGCTAGCTTACTGACATTAGCTTGCGTTCTCGTTGTCTTGAAAAACTAGCCCTGTATGGCCCGTTGTAATAACAATTCTATAGAAACAGTTTAATTGAACAGAAACCTGAAAATATTTTTTCTAAATGATCAAATTATCCGTTCTAACTCCAAGCAAAATAATATTTCAAATTGTTTAAAAAAAATAATTTGAAAAACCCAATTAGACTAATGGTTCTAAATTCAAAATGTTTATAAAAGTATTGAGTTACAGAGCAATTATTGTCCGGTTAGAAAAAAAAGAAAATGTTTGCGTAAGTTTTGCGGAGTTTTAACAATATCCGGCTTCTAAATAATTGACGGATCCCGTTACCGAAGGATTTCGGGTCCAGTTTTTTTTTGTTACAATGCATGTACGAATAAAAGAATTTGGACATTTTATAATGTACCTTCATACACGTGACTATTGCCGTGTAGAGATTCAATAAATTAAATTGCAATTTTAGTAATTTCCTGTTAATTTTTTTTTTAAATATTTTATGTTCGCCTGTAGGTAAATTATTCTTTTACATCAAATTTTATAGTTTTTTTTAAAGAAGCATCAGATATTAAAGTGATATTGTGAGATCGTGGCTTAGTATGATTTATAGTGTAATAAGGCTTTTGTGAATCTTAACAATATCGTTTTACTATATCACCTTGAATAAAAGGACGTTTTGGATAATAAATACCTCGAGTTTTAGATATTAATTCATTGAAATTGCTGCTCTTTAGTCTTTGGTCCTTATTCGTGTAATAGTTTTCTATGTTTAAATAATTTATTTATATCAGAATGAATTTTATCTACGAAAACGTGATAACTTTGTGTTAGCAAATAAATTGACCTGTCCTTCGCATAGACAAGGCTTTATAAGTATAGTTAAGCGTAGTGAATTATTAAATTACGTACTTTTGTAGTTAAGTTGTTCACGGCATCATTTCCTCACATTATGTAGTTTCTCACCTGCACTTTACAATAAAAATAACATTTACTTAATCGGCCAATTAAATGGTAGTACACGAACCGCAACGCATAACGCATCAAGTATGAAGCCCGTTGAAATTATATCGCAAGTTTTTTTCTTCCGCAAAATCTTAAGTCTAAACAATGCATGCGACATCTTTTGTTGGCGTTCCGAGATCAAAATTTAACGCCTCAAGGAATATTAACAAAATTCTTTTGTCAGACTTTTAGTTGAAGAAAAAAATAGGGCAGATGTTCTGAAAGGCATTGTGCGCGGAGTCGAGTACCATCCAAATAATAATTGACATTTAATGAAGTGCCCTTTCTTGTGGCAACACTGGTTGACTTTCGGGGGTCCGTGGTGAATTTGCAGTTTGGATGCAAGGAGTTTGTCAAGATGCCCATGAGCACTTTTGGTGTATTTATAAACTATGAATGTAATGAGTCCTAATTAGGTAAACAAGACGTAACAGAATAAAGTAATAATACTTCAGGGGTGTTTATGTGATCTTTAGACTGAGTGTTTCAAATAACGTACAGACAATGAGTCGAAAGAGCCACTCCCTGTTGGAAATTGTAGAAAAAATATTGATTCTCCAAAGAAACTTCGTTGGTCGCGTACCTAAAAATTTTAAATATGGGAATACAAGACTTTTATTTAGGTGTTTTCAGCATTTATTTTTTGTTTTATCCCTATGTATTTAAACTACGGAACCACCTTAACCATCGACGATTCGTGTATCGCCACGTTAACAATAAACTTATAAACCATTTGTTGTGTGAAGGCAGGTGCCGACACAAGACAGACAGTTGTCGCAGGAGACACGCCACTAATACGAATTTGATTTCATTCAAGTTTGGGTACAACCAATTGACTATATTGTAGTTGATTTTGCTGGGAAAATATACGAATTATTCTGTCGTATGGGAAGTATACAGACACTGGGAAGTACAACATGAAACTGAGTAAAAAAATTTTTTGTTTTTGGCAAACTAACGTCATGTTAGAAACTTTCATAGTGAATTTTATAAAAATCGATAAGCAGTTCATTTTATATTATATTTATTTATAAATTCTTTATTTACCACAACCAAGATAAAGAATATACAGATAGACACACACATAAATGAAATGATATAGAAGTATATTTATTATAAATTCAGCATTTAATTTTGGTAACATGTCGTCTTAAAAAAACAAACATTACCTCTTTTCTTTAAGCCCTCCTTTTTTTAAGCGGTGCCACGTTCAGTTAATAATATAATAAATTTTCATCGTCGATGATAAAAATGATATTAATGATGAATGTTAAAATAATTTTCCATAAGGCATTAAGTTAATGAGACCTCATAAAGAGAACATTATCGGATCCAAAAAACTTAAGCAAATAAATCTACACCAAAATACAACTTAATATATTTATTGTAAAAGATAAAAATTAATAAGCAGTTTTAAATATATCTTCATAAGGAGTACATTCATCAAACTTAAAAGAATAAAGGTGACTACACACAAAGGGTTTATGGGTAATTTACTTCTATAGTAACTTCCCTGTATGCCAATAGATGGCGTTGCAAGTATCATATCATATTAAAAAAGCTATAGAACGCTGTGCCTAGTGCCTTTATTGTGTATTTTAGATTATTTTAATAAACTGTAACAAAATTTAATGCCTACTTTTTTTAAAGGTTTTAAAAGAATGTTACATCTAGCGTTCTAGCCGCTTTTGAATTATTTACATACGCCAGGAAATAACAACGCTATTAAAATAATATTGACTCTAATCAAAAGATTTTGAAACTTACGATTGTCGTTTGTGTCGATTTTATGCATTGATTTGCGAATTTCACGAAGTATATTGCAGCAGTTTAGAATCTAATTATCAAAACAAATCGTAAAAGAATCGTAAGGTTTCTGGCGTATGCGTGCTAAATGTCATTTTATTGAGATCCGGAAGACTTATAATACATTTTATTGATTTTAGCCCGAAATTAAAGAATTCAGCAGCTAGTATTAAAAGTTTACATTGAAAATAAATTAACTGCTTAATTTTAAGAAGGCATTAAAAATGCAAACGATTTCACACTCTTGCTCGTTAGGTCGGCCAATAAAATCTTTGATCTCTATAAAATATCCTTTATACACCTTTATGCTTGTAATAAAAGTAATGAGTTGCAGTGTGCACCCGCTACGTATACATTTCGTTAACAGAGATAGCATCAACAAAAATCGTAGCCCGGAGATTTTTTCCACGTTTCGTATGAAATATGCGAATTTCGCCGTCGAATTATTATCTGTTATCTTTTACAGTAGGGTGACAAGTTTCACGATATTTTCTCATTCGTCGGACATAAAGCAATTCTTTATTTTATTTGTAATGGACTGCTTTAATTTAAAACAACATTATTAATATGAAATTCTGACATGCGTAAGTGGTAGGTTCAGTTAAATTCAATCCCACATAACAGTTAACGATACAGCTTATTCACTTAAGGCTTTATCTGCAGAAATATGTTAAGAATGTCTTCATCCCCTTTTTTAGGTGAATTATCACTTAATAGTTACTATACGAATCAGCCGTCTATTACGACACGAGGCAATAGGCTAGTTGCCCTTATGAATAAAAAAATAAAAGAGTATTATAATAATTATTATGATAGTTTGATTATTTAAATCGCTAAATATCTTCTTTATAGATTTTTGCTTTTATAATACCTGAAAATTGCCTTTTTTTAATCTGTATATCATGTGATCCAAAACGCTGTCCGCCATGATGAAAGTCTGTGACGTCACTAATTTGAAAACAAACAACGACGATGGTGGAGTAAACTGTTCATATTTTTTAATTCTTTGTTATTTTAAATTGAAAAAGGGATTTTTAAATGAAATATTATGTTTAGAAACAACTTTTTAATTTAATGAATGTAATGTAAAAAAAATAAAAATAAAAGCAGTTGTTTCTTTTGCGATTTGTGACGTCACATACATACATCACGGCGGACAGTGTTTTTCCACGGCATTAAGAATTACATTAATTTTAAAGTTGATGATTGTTTAGCGAGGTTATTTTGAGAAAATAAAAAAATCACTAAAAAGTGGCTGTGTTAGAAATAAATTTACCTATTTTTGCAAAAAGTGTCAAATAATCTTGCCAGTAATTTTTGTGTACACTTTCTTCTATACTTCGTTATCGTAATGGATGAAATTTATGTCCTATATTAAACAAAGTGCTTTACGATTTATTCAGAACTAAGAAAATTTTATGCGGAGAACTTGAGAGTCACGAAATGTAATGTGTGTTATAATAAATAATGTAACGAATAACCAGCGAATCTGTGTTTTAATAAACAGCCGAAAAAAGTCAGACATAATTCTTTATTTATTTCATATTTTTGTTGTAAATGCATTTTGTTTCTTTTTAAGTCGTTTATTTAGCTATATTTTTCTAACTTAATTTTTTTTATTAGGCTCCTAAAAAATGTATATCTTCTTTATTAGGAATAGAATAGTAGCACCAACCCTATATTTTCTCGGGATAAGAAGTATCCTATATGTTGCCCAGACCTAATAGCTATTAAACAAAAAAAGATTGATTCAAATCCGTCCAGTAGTTCCTGAGATATAAACGAACGTCGATATGTGTTCTATTACTGTTCCTTAGCTTAGCTTAGTGTTGATTATTTTGTGAAAATATTAAATGTGTCAAATTTTACTGTTGTATACATATATATTTTCTATTTATTTATTTTTATTTACTTTCATCTATTACAGACTGGAGACGATATTATCTTTTTACGTTTTACAATATTCTGATCGAAACTATCTAAAGCCAAAGCTTTGGTCAGTCACGAATTCTCAGCTTTTAAACTTTTTAATTTTTTCTATATTTAATGGTTCTCATGGTCACCCTGGCCATCTAAATCCGATACGGCAGTATTTACTTACGTATTAATCGCCTTTCCAATAAACAAGTTATTTTAAATTTGGCCATCCTGTCGATACGTTACCCGATACCGCAGTTAAATGTCGAGTTCATTTCATCAGTTAAATTGATATTATTTACCCAAATCATAATTTATGTAGCTTTACCGTCTCCGCCTCCTGCTCTGATTCTGTTTTTCAGTGCTCAGGGCCGGCGTTAGCAACCGTCTGGGCTAAATTCATTCGGCACCCCCTAATTTCAATTCAAATACGGAGACACCGCATTTTTCCCGGCGTCTTGGGCTGTCGTCCAGTGTTGAAATATTTTGGGGGTTTCAATTTTTAGGTGCGAAATTGCAAATTTGTGACATCATACAGAAAGCGTTTAAAAATCATGAAAATCATAAAAAAAAAGACGACCTCTTTGGCTCCGTTGGTAAGCGCATTGGTAGCTTAAGCCGGGAGTCGGGGGTTCGAATCCCACCGTCGGAACAAAAAGTTTTTCAATGTTCCTGGGTCTTGGATGTTTATTAAATATGTGTATAATGTAATAAAGATCTTAA
>JAOTAV010062853.1:0-14505 GCA_026546445.1 Cyclargus thomasi | reverse complement strand
ATTGTGTTATACTTGTGTTTTAAAAATGTTTGTAAAATTGTCATTCTATGTGTGCACAATAAAGAATATTTATTTATATTTATTTAATAGGGAATAAAAACTATCCTCCGTATTCATTAAATCTTAAAGCAATGTTTAACTAATCAAGGTTCGCTGTCTTTTTCTAGAATACTGAAAATGACACACGTCAGAAAGGGATAGCCAACCTTGATAAGTTAAGCATTGCTTAAATATTTGTATGAAGAAGGGGGTAATTAATTTTATGCAAATTATTATGATAGTTATCTAAAAGGTAAACAGAATGACAAAAAATCTGTAATTTCTGTTGAGAAATCAGTAAGATTTTAGTGACTTGAAGATTTCTACCCATCTCTTTCTCTCAAACAGTAATTGAGTATGAACTTTGTATGCAGCTTATATATCTTATATAGAATTTGACGTCAAAGTCTATATCGGATCTCTCTTTGTTACTGAATAATTTCAAGGCTTATAAGTTTTTTATTTTTATTTTTATCAAAAAACTGATTGGACTGCATGGTTTTTTAATAACGATAGATATTAAATATTCCCCATTGAGGTTATTGTACTATCAAGGAATTTGAAATTTCGCGACCAGATTGCCGACATAAGTATTTATAATGGCTATTATTTTTAACAAAAAATGAAAAACCATCTTCTAAGGAAAAAACTGTCCAGAAATAGATGAGGAAATGTAGTGATGATGATGAATGTAATTTACATAGTGCTGCTATGCATTGCGTTCTTAAAACAACGCCGAAACCCCCATAATTGTGTCGATATATAAGGAATCAAGAGATCTCGAAACTATAGTATACCTTGGTAAGAAAACTAGATTTTGGGGGCATTGCTCAGCATTCTTCATATAAAACCAAATTCGCTATAGGTTTCCATTTAAATTTTGAGGTGATTAAGGGTCATAATGAGGTGATGCATGGTGTGATGTAAGTGGAATGAGGAGTTCTCTCAGCACCTTCGAATCCATGGTACCTTAGTACCAAGTCTTACTTTTTGGTAACATTTACTTGGCATGCTTTTTAGGAAACCAAAATCTCCATATATTTCCATATGTATTTATAGGTGTTCTTGGCTTATAATGTGATGGTCAATGGTGAGTGGGATTATGATGATGATGATGAATATTATTTGCTTAGTAGCAATTGCTTGTGGTTCTTAAAACAAAGCAGAAACCCGCATACTTGTATCTATAAGGAGCACCTTTGGAACCATTGCATACCTTGGTACCAAATCTCACTTGGTAGTACTTACCTAGAATGTTTCTTAAAAAACCACTGTTAAACACATATGTTCTCATATAAAATTCGAGAGTTCCCTCGATTGCTCATGGATCATTCATATCTTCATTTATATCAATTATAAATAATTAATACAACAAAGAAAAAATATGTAAAATAGGTTCACAAACGGCTAAGTAATCGATGAAGATACAAAAAAAAATAATATATACAACCAAGCGCAGAACCTCATCTTTTCTTTTGAAGTCAGTTAAAAACATCACGTAAGGGATCTTACAGTTTACACAAATATCTATACTTATGATTTTTAAATTTCACGCGAGCGAAGCCGTAGCAAAAGCTAGGTTAGGTAAAAATGATAAATTTTTTTAATTAAAAAAAAAACACAGTATAATCATTACAATACATGTTTTTCTAAACTGACATCTAAGCTGGGTTGTAACGTAAAAACTATGTGCATACAAGTATACTCAATTGACAAGTAACACACAATAATTTGTTATGTAATCGTTTGATATAATATTAAGGAGTTATGAATATTGAACGTTGTAACGTAAGCAAAAGAATTCATGTAATCTACGAAAGAATTTATTAAAGGAACTGAAAATAAGACATAGTGTTAAATAATGTGAGTATTTTGAAGTATAGCGTGTGGATATGTAACTGCAGTTACCTCATTACATGGTCGAGCGGGTTATTAATGTGTCTATTTGTTGTTTGGATAATCGAGCTATATTTAAAGGAATCAAGGGTACTTGGTCAAACGGTGTTTAGGAGGCAAACGAGCGGATGGGTTGCCTGATAGAAAGCCGCCGTCGCCTATAGACACTCGTGACATCGAGTGCATTGCCGGCCTTTATAATAAGGATAGGGCATTTGGGCCACCGTTAAGCTTACTTACTGAACGAAACACTACACAATGCCGTTTCATCACTCCGGTCGAGCCGGCCCATTCGTGCCGAAGCATCTGTATTATGTACTTGAGTTTTGAAAATGTCTCATTGGTACACGTCTCCACTGGAGTTCGAACCCACTAGGCCACGGACGCTCTAAAGGTACTTGACAGTTTTGGCAACAAAGTTACAAATTTGTAAAAAATACATTTTTTATATTATGTTTGTATAAGATTTATTTCTAATACTGCCCGGCTAAGATGCACTATGGACAAAATTTTGTCTATAAGTTTTATTGATGTTTATTTACCTCTTCATCTCATGATCCTAACATGACAAACTTTTTTTTTCATATATAGAAAGAGATATTATAGTTATGTCGATATCGACAAATTCGAATCGACGCTCAAGAGAAAGAGAGAGAGAAACAGTGAGAAATCATGTTAGGGCATCATAGCCGAGCACATATTGAAAGTATTAAAATAATGACTTAAATGTAAGGTTTCTTTAAGTTGAAACTTTCAAGTATTGACCAAAACGCGATTCTTGATCTAAAGAAGTAATTCTAAGTTGCACTGTATCAGGGTGAGCTCATATTGCAAGGTGACGTGATGAAGTGTAGTAATTAAAATGCAGTTAGAAGTTTTTTTTATGCATCGCCTCAACTCGTAAAGGTAATTGCATATTTGTTAACACCATTCACGCCGCACGCGCCGTACGCATCGCTTGGTAGCTTCGTACGTATTCACCAAAAAATGTGAAACCATCTTTACACTATGGAATTACCCTAATTGCTCCCAAGTAACTAAATACCATCTTAACATTGGCCACGACCTCGGCGACGGTATCAATTGGCTTTGGCCCTAATATGACATACTTCTTTTCTCGTGTTTGTCGACATTTTGTCGAAGAATTATTGTGTTTGGTTTTTAATCTGTACTATTTTTGTCTACAAACCCATATATGACAACACATTTTTATCCAGTTTAGTCGAGATTTTGATATTATGAGAAGAGTCTACGGTTGTTTCGATGCCAGTCTACGAATGAGAAATTTGTTTCTCGACGTACGCATGGTAGGGGATAGATATATATCTCAAAATCGAAAATTATTATGTCCACGCTCGAGAGAGAGAGAGAGAGAGAGAGATATCACGTCGGTGCATCGAAGCTGGGTTGGCCACGCAGATAGGACCTCGATTCAACGCCCGCACCGTTGAATGTAAGACCACCTTTACAATGTGGACTTATCCTAATGGCCCCTAAGTAACTTGATACAATTTTGCTAATATAATAATACAAGTGATTAACAATATTACGTAATTGATAAAAACTTATTTACATGAGTAGATGAAAACATATTCTTCCACGTAGAGATAGAGAGGTCAAACGCACAAGCTTAGTGATAATACGCTTTATATATAAAGATGCCGTATGCTATATGGGACAGTACAAAAAAGTGAAATATCAAGATGGCAGCTAAAGTAAGTGTTGCATTTAAATTAATTTTACCCGAACGCTCCAAAAGGAGATTTGTTAGAAAATTAAAAGTGGTGGATTTTGAAGTCAAACTGTAAGGTTCCTAGTTTTTTTCAACCAAATAGAGTACTAAAATAAAGGGCTTTAAATAGCCATTCTAGAAATATACACAACTTGATGTTTAAATAGGCTATTCGACTATTGTTTTATTATTATTGGTTATTAAAGGCGTCTCAAAAATAGAAATATTAGTGAAAGAATGACGTCAACAGCTTAAATTGTCTCGATATAGAATATGACAATTTAAAAATCACGTGACCTTCCCAAAAAGGCTCCATAGAAAATAATACCTAGTTATGACGTCACCTCTATGTAGTTTACATGCACCGCGGGACGACTCTTTTCGATAACTTTTTAATTGCTTATATTATAAAGGTTTTATAATAAAAGTTATTGTTTATTATCTAATTTATTGAATGAAAATATATAAATATTAAAAATTGTAAAAGTGAAAAATTGACTTGCTCCCAACTTTGAAGGGTTATTACAAAAAATATATAGAAGTTATTAAGCTGATATTTGGGAGATACTTGTTTTTTACTATTATATCTTAATTTTATTTAAATAAATTAGCGATTGTTTGGCCTTCTTAAACATTATTACGGATTGGATGAAATGGTCGGCAAAAATTATTGAATTCACTGCACACGATTTAGAAAAGGTGCATTCTAGTGCCTATTATTCCAGCACTGAATTGGGTCATTGAATAATGTAAACCGGCCATAAATAAAGATTTATAAAGTAAAGACTTGTGAGGTGTTATTTTGATATTATTAGTAGTGAGTACTTTAAAAGTATATCAAAGTTTTTTGGGGTTGAAATTTTTTACTATATTTTTTTCTATTTTCAGATTGCTCTTATTGCATTGGCATTGGTAGCAGTGTGCTACGGTACGTACCTTTCAATATTACAAGAGCTACTTTTGTCGTCACATTAATTCAACCTAAGCATGCTCATAAAGAGACATCAAATTAGAGTATATATTATGGAAGAAGAAGGCTATGTCCGAATTATTACTGGATAGGCCGGATTAATTTTTCAAAATTTTAATCAGTGAGTATTGACTACAAATTCGCAAGGGTCGATAATTTACAATGCGACACCCCTTAAACAGATAATTAAATAGCTTATTGCGTCGGAGATAGGCTATTTCTTGCATATATACTTTGACGTCATGCATCGCCTGATCTACGGGAGTACTTTAAGTACAAGATCAACGCGACAGGAAGCCGCGTCACATTTTAACTTAAATGAAACGCTCCTTTATGAAATAAGCTATAGGTTTCAATTTGCTCTACCCCACTTCAAGGTAGCCGCGGCATGAGCTGCTAGACCAATGTCACTCGAAAATGTAACCTATAGCTTACGTAATAAAGTGGCGTCGGTTACCTTTAGGGACTTCATAAGATCATAGTAACAGTTAAAAATAACAGTTCGTATTTTACAGCTCACCCATACGGGGGCGGCTATGGCGGAGGTTAGTATTGTATCATTAGTGACACCGTTAAAAAAATATTCAAATAAAGTACTTTAAGTACACATTCTGAACGTCGAGATTATGGTGCCCCCTCTGGTTCGGGAACTAACCCGGCGAGAAGAACCGGCATAAGAAACTCGCACAGGTCCATCTTTTACCCAAAAAGATGGAAAATAACAATATTATGTTTTTTAAACCTAATTTAACAAACAATGAATGTTTTAAATACATAGGTAAGCCAAAATAATATGTATGTATCACAATGTATTGTAACATGTTTATCAATAAAAAAAAGATAAACTAATGTTATATAATAATAAAAAATCATGCATGTTCCCTATTGAATGTGTATTACCCGATGTATATCGTTTTAGATGTGACACCTTGCAACAGTTTTTGTTAAATTACATTTGGATGCAAGTTTCATATAGTATTTCTGGTAGTGACCTATAAATTTCTTGAGCATCACAAAATATTTCCAAAGAAAAAAACTACTTGTGACATCATGTAACAAATACTGCTACTATCATTACAAAAGAATTTTTGTCAATTGAGGGCGACCTCTAGTAATGTTAAATGCTCAACGACCGCTTCGTGCGGGACAGCAAGTAAAATAATGATGATATAAAAAATCTTTCTTCAGGCCAAGGATTTAACCAAGACGCAGGCTTTGGCGGACAGAGCGGCGGCGGTTTTGGTGGCGGTGGTAAGTTTAATACCAAAAATGTTTTAATATCAAATTCGCTAGCACTAATTCATACTTTGTCGGTTATCTTTTTTCTGTTCTCGTCAATTTAGCTGAAATTTTTTTTCGAAAATCTTCATAATTAATTCTCCATAATTTGACTCCCGCAAAAAATTTACGGTTCCTGCACATTTTCGAGGATATAAAGTATTTCATTTTGTTACAAGGGAACTGCGGTAGATTTTGACTCGCTGCATATAATATACTAGCTATTGCCCGTGACGCCGTCCGCGTGGTAATTTTTGTCTCGAAATTTTGCCTGATTTTTTTTTCTACAAACCTCACAGAGCTTGAGAACTTTCCAACGAATGTAAAACCGTCGAAATCGGTTCGTGCGTTTTGAAGTTATAGCGTCATTCACGTCATCACTCTTTTTATATAAAAGAATATTAATTAATAAAGAAGATTAATTAATAATAATTGAAGGCCTTTCGATAAATAATTAGAACAAAGAATTCCATTTTCAAATGTTTTTTTTTTTACAGTAGACCCAGGTTTCAACCAAGGTGGCCAAGGAGGCTTCGGGGGTGGCCAGAGCCATGGCCAGGGTGGATTCGGGGGTGGTCAAGGCCAGGGTGGTTACGGGGGAGGACAAGGTGGGTTTGGCCAAAATTATGATAGTGGCTTTGGAGGTGGCCACGGTCACGGAGATGGAGGATTCGGTGGCCACGGCCATGGAGACAGTGGATTTGGTGGCCACGGCCATGGAGATGGAGGATTCGGTGGCCACGGTCATGGATTTGGCGGCAGTGGCCACGGTCATGGAGACAGTGGATTTGGTGGCCACGGCCATGGAGGTAATTTAAGTTAAGAAACATTATGAATCAGGATAGATTTGAATTGTTTTTGTTTTATGAATGTGTCTTGTATTGTCAAGTTTCAGGCTAATGCTATAGACGAAGTTATTGCAATGCTAATTAATTTTTGTTTTCAGGTGGTTTCCCCGGCCAGGGCGGTCACGGAGGCTACAGGGAGCATGGTTATTAAATAGTCACTAGTTATAAATATAAATAAATTTTACATTAAAATTAAGTTTTATTATTTCCGACGACAATCTGACGACGAAACGATGCCCTTGTAGTGAACTTAAAATCATAGAACTTCTGAAATTGTCAGCATGAGGATACTGTGACGAGTCAAAAAAGTTTAAGGGGGCGAATAAAGCAAAAAACAAAACATAGTCTTTCAGTAAACGTAGGTCCGTCTACTGGCTCTTTTTCAATTTCCCCCATTATACAATGAGGGAAACTGAAACAGAGCCAGATTGTGGATTTAAGTAAATCGGTCAAGTTATGTCAAACCAACATATTAATACATGGAATTGGTTTATTTGACCAAATGATGTAGGTCCGGCAACTGGCTTTCTTTCTTTTTTTTCTCAATTTCTCCTATGGTAGATTTAGGGAGGCACCATCGAAGAAATTGATTCATTGGCAGTTGACGGAACTACATCATTGGTGTTAGAATATTTCAAATCCATGTAGCTACTAGTAAGAAAAGCAAAAAACAAAACATAGTCTTTCTCTTCACACTTACGACTGTTATTTGTAGGCCAGGAACAGAAACAGAACGAAGCGGAATCGCCGTGAAAACATTTTTTTTTAATAACTCGATAAATAAAAAATTAAAAAAAAACGCTTCCACAGAAACTCGGTAAAATAATTTTGTATCGTGTGTTAAAATACTGAGTCCCTCAAATGTGCCGTTTTGCGAAACAAAGAAATATGCTTAAAAATTAGAGGCAACTTTGTGTTTTTTTTAATTGAGAAAATTTTAAGCTATCGTGTTTTCGCTACTACAGACGCTCACAAATGCTATGTATTTATATTTAAAAAAATGAGATGATTCGTAGCTTATTATCAAATATAAAACGGAATTATGCAGTAGTCAATTTTGCTTTTATCGCCCTCTTAAGACGCAAAATTTTCGAGTTTTTATGTCTGTAATGTCTGGTTTACACGTATTAAGTAGATTTGTAGGTAACTATTTAATTGATATCCTGAATTAATAGTAAGTAAATATGCATAATACTATGATTTTTCTTTATATATTGATTTTATTTTTAAATCATAAAAAATATATACAATAAAAAGCGTTTTTCTCGTCAGTACTGAAAAGAAACGTCAATTGAGCGAGAGGTGTCAAGTGAAGTCGCTGGAGATATAAACCTAAATAATGGGCCTGCAACCTTTATCATCTTTTCGGTTAATTAAAATAAATGACTCTGTGGCGCAGTGGTAGAGTGCGTTGGTAGCGCAAGGCCCGGGTTACGGGTTCGAGTACCTTCGACAAAACAAAAAGTCTTAATAGTCTTTAGTGGGTATTAAATATGTGTATCATATAATAAAAATCTTAAATACGCATAGAGTATAAAAGTATTAAATATATTTCCGTTGTCTGGTACCTGTAACACAAGTCCTATTCGTACTTAGGAAGGTTTTTTTATTGTGAAGCGTCCATAGATAAAAGATTATAATAGATTATATTTCAGTCCAGTATCTGACGCCTGCAAGTGTGTAAGAGCAAGTCATCTCCCCTAGTTACTTGCTCCTGTAACAGTCTATATAGCAATTTTGATACTAAATAATATCCCCAGAAATAAGGACCAACATCTTTGAGTTCGTGGCTGCGTGTTATTGTTAAGACATTATGCAGATACTTCCGCTTTTTTGAGGTTTTGGGACCGGGAAAAAGGGTTGAAATAAAAAAAATGGATTTCATTCATGTACAATCAGGAAGTTGAAACAGATACAGATCGTAGATCTAAGTAATTTGGTCGGGCTATGTCAAACTCGACCGACAGATCACGACTTACTTAAAATGACATATTCCCGTCAAATAACGTAGGTCCGTCTACTGGCTCTTTTTCAATTTCCCCCATTATACAATCAGGGAAACTGAAACAGAGCCAGATTGTGGATTTAAGTAAATCGGTCAAGTTATGTCAAACCAACATATTAATACATGGAATTGGTTTATTTGACCAAATGATGTAGGTCCGGCAACTGGCTTTCTTTCTTTTTTTTCTCAATTTCTCCTATGGTAGATTTAGGGAGGCACCATCGAAGAAATTGATTCATTGGCAGTTGACGGAACTACATCATTGGTGTTAGAATATTTCAAATCCATGTAGCTACTAATAAGAAAATGAGATAGTTTGTCCTAGAAATTATAACGTGTAGTTACCGACTTCAAAATAATGAACATTGTGTGCAGAAACAGATTGAGGTTATACTCATTTTTAAAAAAGGTACTTGTAATGTACATTGAAACAATAAACGCAACGGTCCCGAACTACTCGCTCCCGGGACTTCTCTCCGAGACTCCATGGCGGCCGGGTGTGTCAAGGGCGCTGCAAAGTAATCTGGTTTTTGAATTCATAACTGTCCCATACACACCAGCATACTTGCCTACAGCTGCAATAGACGACAGCACAGTACTACTAAAGAATAAATATTATTTATCACTTTGTAGATTATTTTATTGTTATCTATGTTTTTCTCTTGTAAGTTGGTTTTAATCTTTTGTTAAAAATTCAAATCTTTATATGTATTCCCCCGGTGAAGTTTAAGGCGGTCAGGAACATCTTGGTGAAGAGTGTCTGCACGTCGCTAACCACGCGTTTCGCTGCTGACACCACCTCCTCGTTACACGCCTGACACGCTGATAGAAGTAGCAGGATGGAGGCTGGTATCTGGAATATGTAAAAAAAAACTATAGTTTAAAACTCTGTATAGATACAGAACCTATGCAACCTTCTTATGCAACATTTCGCCTATTTTATGCTGTTGCGGTTAGTCTAAGAAAAACAAGCAACGTCTGCTTGCTTGTGTACACGAACATACTATTTTGTCATTTACAGTAGCGTAGCGTGTGGGGGCGGGAGGGGGCAGGGGGCGGCACTTTTTAGGGGGCGGCAAAATTTCACAGAAAATAATAAATTATTCAAAATTTTTTAGCATTTCATATTTTTAATAGAACTATAAACACGGAGCCGTAAAAAAGCACATAATGTTCACTACTTATTCTATGACGAGTTCTAGGAATTTCTTACGTACGTGCGATTATTTTTCTGCAACTTAGAGGTAATGTACCATAAAACACATTAAATTGAGAATTAAGAGTGTCTGCACTGGCAGGAAAAATATAATCGGATCGGATAATATCCGCGTGAATAAAAATAGCTCGTAATATTTGTAAAATAAAAATTGAAAAGCACAAATTAAGGGGGCAGCAAAAAACTCCCAGGGGCGGCAAAATAGTACTCCGCCCCGGGCGTCCGATAACCTCGGTATGCCACTTGTTATGTACTAAGTTATTATAAGAATATTTAAACATTGTTACAATACACCTTTATGTATTGCCTTATGATAAGCAATTATTCTTTTAATGACTTAGTAAACAACAAAACAGTATTTTCGTGTACATAAAGATGTATTGCATTATGATTAGCTTTTATTCTTATGATAATTTACCCCCTTTTCATAAAAACATTTAAGCAGTGTTTAATTAATCATGGTTGGCTGTCCCTTTCTGTCGTTTGACGATTTCAATATTCAAGAAAGGGATAGCGAATCTTGATTAGTCAAACAATGTTTAAATATTTTTACGAATAGGGGCGTTGATAAAATAACAAAACAGTGTGTTCGTGTACACAAGACATTATTTAAGAAATCACGATCCATACAGAATAAACCTAGGACATAAGAGTTTTTTATTTTTCTGCATCCTAATTAGTGTTTCTTACCAGAAGTTTAGACATTGTCCTAGAGTTCCAAACGTCAAATAAAAAAAAAATATTCTCTATTGGTATAAGAAGCACTTATGACTGTAACTGTTAAACTTCGACAGCAAAATAACTTTGGTATCATTGCAATACGTGATCTATCTTGTTTGGAAACATCATTTATAATGAAGTACGTCACGGTTTTATCACTTCATTATCCTTAGCAAATCCTAAGAGTTGGGATGTTGTTACCAGTGAACATGGTGGTATTTATATAATAATTAATTAACGATAAGATATTAAGGTAGATTGCAAATATAGATATTAAGGATGGTAAGACCTTTAGTTGGCACTCGAGAAGGTGCAGGTTCAAACCCGTGTGGACGAGGGTACCAAATAACAATGAGACATTTCCAATCATAATAAGGATGCCCATTGCCGAACTCCCACGGCACGGCCATGCTTCGGCACGAATGGACATTCTTAACCGGACTGATACCACGAACTCACAGAAAACTGACGAGAAACGGCATTGTGCTGTGTTTACAACTTCCCTTATCCCTATCCGTATTCCCTCGTAAAGGCCGGCAACGTACTTGCGATTCTTCGGAAGCTACGAGTGTCCGTGGGCGACGGAATTTGTTTTCCATCAGGTCTGTACAACTCCATCAACCCGCCTGCTCGTTTGCTTTGCTTAAGTTTTGATGAAGAAGCTAGAGACAGCAATCGATTTTACAAATACTTATTATTCATTTCATATGAGACCTTGGTGTATCGCCATTTCATTCAAACTTTTATCCCCTTTTCGGGTAGAATTTATCAAAATTTATTCTAAGCGGATGCTTACGTCATAACATCTATTTCTCATGTCGAACATTCCGATCTGTCCAGTGGTTTCGACTATGCGTTTATAGATCACAACGTTTTGAGTTTGATGTTATATACTTCATTTGTTGTATTGGCTTTTAATTCCTATCGGTTGCTAGACCAATGACAGTAGAAAATGAAAACAGGGTTCTAGGACCTGGGTAACTCATAATATTAATTCCCATACCGGTGATGGTGGCTGATTTAAATGAAATCAGGCCAGTTACGCTGGATGAAATTTTATAGTGCTTAATGATGTGCGCCGTACACTGTAGGAGGCCTAAAATGGTCGTATTAGCAATATTGCGAAAAAATTGCTCTGCAATTTATAGCACAATTTGTTAAATAATCGAATAGTTTTATTAACACAGTTACTTCAAAATAATTTTAAATTAAATTTGTAGTTACAGTTTTGCAAAATTAGTTCTTATTTGCAAAAAAAAAACGATAATATGTATTGATCTTAGCAATATTGCAAAGTGACATTTTTAAATCCTCTGCTCTCATCTTCCTTTGGAGAGAGATAAGGCGTAGGACTAACTTTTACATGCCCATCCGACACATAGATTATTTCTGTTAATCAGCCTGAATTGTCCTAGCCAAAATTAAAAAAAATAACGTAAGCTTCCAACGTGGGAATCGAATCCACATCTGAGTCTATACTACTAAAGCGCGGAGGCGTAAAGGCCGATTTACACATTATTTAATTATGTTGCGAGTTAACTTGCGCGATCGGCAAGTTAAGTTATTTTTGACGTTTGAACGGTAAAATCGAGTTAAGTTGTAAGTTGTTAATTAAGTTTGCTTAAATAGAACGCGATCCTATATTTTGGCGAGTTAAGTGCGAAGTGCTACCCCTCTTGCGTGTCTCCCGCGCCCCGCCAACTTAACTCACCAGCGTGTAGACGTCGGAATTTCGTACAGTTCATATAATAATATGTAATTTATCAAAAATTTTAATACAATAGGTATTTAGTTGAGTAAAACATTAAATTTAATTACTTTGTAGGCAGTAATTGAGCAATTTATGGAGACTCATCTTGTTATCGAACCAGCAACTTATGATTACTTAGCTCGCCTACGTTTGAACGTCACTTCATACTTACTGGTTAATTTTAGCTGACCATTTTGTTAACTCGCTACTGTACTTAATTAAATGTAAATCGGGCCTAAGGTAATTACTAATTATGTAAGCGCTCTATTTCACAATGCATTCTATAATTAAACTTATTAATTACTCTGTTTCCTCTTAAAAACTATCCATTACATAATTACTATCAATATTAATTGGTTCAATTATTTCTCTCTCATGTTGCAACATAGAAAATATGTTATAATTATTAAATAGCAATCTTAGTTACTTTGCCATTGCTATCCTAACGTAACTAATTATGATTAAAAAAAGTATTTTTAAAGCTTATGGATAATATTATTGGGGCAATAATTGTCGACTCTTAATTAGAATAGCTCTGCAGCTTCGTCTGCGTCGAATTAGGACATTAATTCTAACAAACAAATGTTTATATTAGCGTACCGCAGGGGAAGTTCAAACAAAGGCAGTTTAAGCACCTACGTCGTTTAGTCGGAATGTGTTAATTCAATTTGTCGGCTGGGTTCGACATAATGGCCTAGTTATTTAGATCCGCAATTTGGGTATGTTTCTACTTCCCCGATTCTTCTCTCGTCTGATCTTCAGAGAAGTTGAAAAAGATCGTGGATGTATGTAATTTGGTTGGGTTATGTCAAACCAAGAAGGCGACTAAAATTGACATATTCCAACCAAATTAGATCAGCAATTTGGCTATTTTTCTACTTCCCTGATTGTATAATTGGGGAAATTGAGAGCGAGCCAGTTGACGGACTTACGTCATTTGATCGGATTATATTAATTCCATGCAAGTCGTGATCTGTCGGCTGAGTTTGACTTAACCCGACTAAATTCCTTAGGTATACGATCTGTTATATCTATTTCAACTCCTCCGATTGTACTCAGCTAAAGTACGTCTGTGCTTCGTCTGTATTTACAAGGATCCCGGAGTCCTCGCTGCTTCATTAGAAATAGAATTATTGTCAATCAGTTGACATCCGCCATGCTTTATTAATTGACCCATTGTTTGTTCGTCATAAAAACGTGTGTTTTATTAGTAGCTACGTTGTATATAAGCCGATGTCTCAGAGGGATAATCACTTTAACGTAATAGTTATAAATACAAAATGTCACGAGTTGTGGTGAGTAGAATTCTTGTGACTTTATAAATCTTTTTTTAGGGTTCCGTACCTAAAGGGTAAAAGCGGGACCTCGTCTGGAGTTTATCCGTTAGAATGTCTTCAAATAAAGCCTGTATCTTATGACCGGTAATAGCCAGAGAGTTAAAATTTAACAGTTTATGTATGTCTTTTGCCGCTATTACAAAAAAATACTTGAATTCGATTTATCTCTCTTTACCACGACAAAAACGTGACCTAATGGTGAAGGCACAACTATCAGAACCGTACGGATCGACGACATTTCCTCTTCGAATTTGACTGCGGATTCGGATAAATCGGACCATTCGACGTGGGCTAGTGTGTGAGTTCAATGATATTTCATATATCGAATTCTAAAATTCATTTCCTTCACCGCGTTTGACGCGATCAATTCTGGGGGCTTAGTCAAGTCCTAAACGTTTTCACCTATTTGTAGAATCGCCAAACAAAATAAATGAAAATGACTAAGAGTTCGCTACTCCTTTTGTCATTATCATACATTTTGTTTCGCGATACTATAAAGAAGCGAAAACGTTCAGTTTTTGTCTAAGCCCCCTCATAAATGTGCGTACACCATAAAGGAGGCTTTTCCATTCTTTAATGTAATTTTTATGAAGGTCCGGGAAAATCATGTTTGAATAATAATGTATATGCTTATAATATAATATAATATCTATGGACGCTTCACACCACGTCAATCTGGCCCCGTGCTAAGTACCCGAGGGACTTGTGTTACAG
>JAOTAV010062821.1:0-14513 GCA_026546445.1 Cyclargus thomasi | reverse complement strand
TCCAATTAAGCATCAGCATAATTCGGCATTGTGCGCCACTGAGTCGCATTATGCTCTGTAATTGGAAAACTACCTTTGTATCGTGATTCGCACGCCAAAACTGTTCTTTAAAAAAGGCAAGTGAAGTGACATTGACACTTGACAGTGGTAAAAGGAAAGGTTTTGGCGGGGATTTCAGAGAGTGACGTAAATTTTGTATCTTTTGTTAAATTTGTGTTATTTCGGTGTTTAGTTTGTGATAATGGTAGAATATAAAATATTAAACATTCGTTGTCATGCATAAGTGTGGACAAGTGATACAATTTCAAGAAACGTGTTATTTTGAGTTCCCCTTCAAAACTCTATCCAAAGTTTGAGTAAAGCTTCTACCGCTTAACTAAATCGACTGACTTGACTCTGACTGTATTGACGTTTTATCTTTACTCTGACTACACTTTAGACTTAACGAAATTTAGGTAACGTTGCTAAAGATTATTAGAACAAGAAATTGGTTCCCCGCTTTAACTTGACACTGGCCATGGTTATAGCCGAAGCGCCATATAAATAAATAAAGAGGAGAGGGATTTTTGGGGGGATATGAAAAAGTCATGTTGTGTTTTTGTATTTCTTTGTTAAATTTGTGTTATTTCGGGTTTTAATACGTTATAGCGGTAGAATATGAAGCATTAAATGTTCGATATCATGCAAAAGTGTGAGTTAGTAATACAACTTCAAAGAACGTGCAATTTTATGTATCCCTCCAAATCTCCATTCGAAATTTTAGTAAAGCGTCTACCACATTACTAAATTGACTGACTTGACACTTTGACCGACGTTTTACCTTGACTTTGACTAGACTTCTCGATATTGTGTAATCGTTACATAAAATATTATACGCTAAAAATATTATTGGAACAAGGAAATTGATTTCCCGCTTTTATTTGACACTAGCCATGGTTATATAGCGAGCCGTAGTGTCATATAAAGATGGAGAAGAGGAAGAATAACCGGTGATTTTCGCGAAGCTTTTTGATTATCTTATAATTTATAGGGATTTATTTATTTTTATTATTTACTCCTTATAATAACAATTACAATGGAATACACTAATGATTTGGCCATATTCGAAGGTATTGTTGATGCTGCGGATGATGTTATATCGATATCGGAAATAGTAGAGAAAGCAGGTATCGTGTTTAAGATGTGAATTTTGCTTTGTTAATTAGTGTAAACATATATAACCTTCTAATGCAAAACACATTACAGGTAATGAGCGTCGAATAGATTACCTGCTCACTCGCATACAAGAATTTATCAAAGAAGTTGAATATTGTCGAAATGGCGAATACAAAGAAGAGGTGTACAATAAGCTTAGGCAGTTAGCTCTATTCGTTACTTTAAATTCAGATCTACCAGCCTTAGAAAAAATGAAACAGAATCCGAACCTAGAGCTACTTATTGGAACACTACCTACTCTACCCAGGTATGTCATGTGTGAAATATTGTGGAACCTCAATATTGATACAATTATTGAAGAAGTGTTATTCTCTACTCATCCGATACTTGCTGTAGATGTTGCAACATCACTGATAGAGAACTTCAAGTACTTTAGTCCCACTGATTGTTTACAAAGGCTACATTTGTTGACAGCTTCATGCTACAAACTTATTTATCATAATGTATTCTTAAAAATAGATACTAAAGTCGTAAGTCGAGCTTATGATAATTTTTTGTTATGCTTGAAGTACTTCTTGGAACCTCCAAATTCACACAAACTGGATAATATAAGTGAAGATGATTTATATAAATTCATGGGAGATAGGGTATATGCTTTTCTTTTTGTACTTAATGATTGTTTTTTCATATTCACTAATAAAGATCCTCAAAAACTAGAAACTAATGACATATACCTATCAACTATACCAACAGAAATAATAAAGGATGAATATTTGAGCTTGTGTGATGCTGACAAAGAGCCGGACATTAAACTTGTTAAGGAATATTTAATTAAATGTAATACAGCTCTCCAAGAAGCTAGTAAATCTCTACTCTCTGATGTTAGTATAGATGTTTTTTGTTCATGGAGTGAGTTTGAGGAGAATGATGTCAGCCTTCAAAATAAAATCGGAGATGTAGCTTATAAAATAACAACAAATTATCCTGAACTCCTCAATGAAATTGAACATGTGTGGGTCATATTACAGCTCATATCCACCAAACCAAAAGATTTAAAAGAGGTCATAAATAAAGTAGATACCAAAACGATTGAAGAAACAATTTCTAAAGACACTGATGAAAGTGTTGAGTGGTTGAAAGCTTTGATTTATAGAAAAAGCCTTTGCTCAGAGGAAACATTACTTGCTAGATTATACACTCAAATACATGTATACAATGAAGATGAAGCTTGTCAATTATATAATATTCTGTATAGTAATACTAAAAATTCTGAGACTAAAAGTGAGAGTGTAAAATCACTAGCAATAAAATGCTTTGTTAACTGTACTGCTGAAATTAAACAAAACTTGGTTGATAAACATTTTGATCATGTTTTTAATGACTCTCTGACAACAGAAGACTTGGATGCTATGATTACAAAAATCTTCAACAAACTCATATCACTACCAGGAGATGATTTGTCTCAAATATATAATGTTTTTATTCAAAATCCTAAAAAAGTATTTACAAAAATTTTCTTTCTAGCCTCAGAAAGCATACAGCAAATAAATATTATGACAAATGTGATGATATTCTTGCAAAAATACTCACATTATAGATATGATAACGAGAACGAGAGCTCTGTATTTATGGTTACAAAAGAGATAGTTGACAATAATTTTGAAAACGAAACTCAAGCAAATAATGTCATAACATTTATAAATGAATTAAAATCCCAGGAGTTGTTACCAGAATTAAAGCTACTCAACATGATTATTCTGCCAAGTATTGAATTGGGATTAAAAAATAATGACATCGATAAAATATATTTTCATTGTAAGCTCTTACATAAAACATACAAGCCATCGGATATACTACAACACAGAGCACCAATGTTGATAATGTCGGCGCAGATACTGAACCAAATGCGATGGAAATTAAATTCATTTATGGCGTTCAAACCAAACATTTTAGATACAATTATTGATATTGTGTCATCAATTTTCCACACCTATGATTCTAACATACCAGGTAGGATTTTTGGTGTCAATTTTTAGTCAATGCAATAAAATTTTAGTTTAGTTAGTGGTAATATCAATAGATTTAGACCAAAAACATATTTTTAAAATTGAAGCGTCCATAGATATTATTATTATTATTACATTCTTTCTGAATATGAATTATGGAACTTAACTCATTTTGCAGAAAAGGACAGGGAATGGTTGAAAAAGAAAGTGAAAAATATGAATCCTCTTAATATGTACTATTATAGAAGTCTGTGGGATCTACCAGACAATACATTTATAGAAACAATAAGCGGAATATCTATTGATGAAGAGGTAAATCAGGAAAGATTATCACTTTGGCTCGCGCAGGTTGGTTTTATTCAATACTAGATAAAAAGTATCCAGTGTTCTTCCCCGGGACCCAAAGTATGTCCATACCAAATTTCGGCAAAATCAGTTAAGCGGTTTGGGCGTGAAGAGGGAACAGACAGACAGACACACTTTCGAATTTATAATATTAGTATGGATTATGCTTTGACATTACGTAGACGATCGCCGTGTTTATAGACAAGGTCGGCGGGACGGTCTCTGCTATATGTGAAAGCTGAAAGTTCTCAATGTCGCTCATATGTTTCATCTTTACCCAGCTCTTCGACCGTCCGGCGACCAGATAACTACTCTCTAGCTATTATGATTCTTGAGATTATAGACATACGGACAGACATCGAAGTCTTAGCAATAGGGTTCCGTTTTTAACCTACAAGGGAGACATAGACATTGAGACAATATGCTGCAAAGTCTGTTTTTTTTGCCCAAAATGCTTAGTACGACAATCGACTAAATTCTTTTGTTGATAATCTTTCAATGGACAAATGAAGACATAAGTGGAAGAAGCGGATAACTAACATTTTACCACTTTCTCGAAAATACTATTTTTTTAATATAAAATTGCAACAAATCTTGTAAATAACCTACTTCATTATCTGGCTATACATCAAATCCACATTTTTTTAAATTTCAAATCATTTTTCTGGTCCTAAGGCGTCCATTTACGCTAAAATCCGGCAGATTTTTAAATGTTACTTATCTGCTTCCACTTATGTCTTCATTTGTCTATTGAAAGATTTAATTTGAATTAAAAAAAACAGTTAAAGAACATTTGTGTGCTAGTGCATATTATACATTTAATGCTTTTATCGAAGACAGCACACCTTGGGAATAAGGTTGTAACTTATAAGTCATAATATTATTATATTTTTTTAATAAAAAGAACGATGTTTCATATTTTTGGTAAAAGATGGCCCCGTTTTAACGGCGGTTCTCCTTCGCCGACCTAGTACCCGAACCGGTGGTAGACATTGTAGTTTCGACGTACAAAAAGTGTATCATGATTAATTATTTTGAACAAAAAACACTTTGATAATAATAAAATCGTAAAAATATCCTTGTACTCGTATAACAATATACATACATTTGTTACCAGCAATTTAGTTCCACTACCCTTCGAGAATGGAATGAGATGTGGGACAGTCTGGCACATTTCAAAGCTTCGAAAATCTTAGACCTCTTCCACACAGCTGTAATGGTAATAGTGCTGACTGAGAAAAACTATCGCACAGAACACACCGAAGCCTGTATGTTGTACTGCCTTAAAAATTATGTGTCTTGTATGAAAGTAAGTAAATATTATATAACAATTGCATACTAAGATATACTGTTGTGCTACAATCTACAGCAAAATGTTGACTTCCAGCAAACTAGTCGAAATAAACAAAGTGTAACAAAAGTAATTGATAAAAATTGTAAGGATCGTATGTGACCATGATGTAGTGCTGTAAGCTTTTTGTGATTTGTGGGCAAACTCATGTCGCTCGGGCTCACGAATTTTTTTTTTTAGCTTTTAGTGTCGCAACTTCCACAGTGAGCTCTTTATTAGGGACACATACGATTCTTAAAGTTTTATCAATTCCTTTTGTTACACCCTGTATACAATTCAAAGGTTGGATAAATGACTGACTGATAGTGGTCTGTTTACGCACAGCGCTAACCTCTCGACGGATCAGGCTGAAATTTGGCATGCAGGTGTATGTTATGAAGGAAGAAGGATTTTGATAAATTCTACCAACAAGGGGATTAAAGTATGAAAATACTTCTTAAAACGTACAAAGTGGCAAAGAATGGTGCTGTCAATTGTTGCTATCACTGTTCACCCTTTAATTTTTGTCGGGCAATTAAGTATAACCACATTTTTTGTTTCAGAACAAATATCTTCAGTATCCCTTAAATGACAAGAAAGTATTAAATGCATCAAAGAAATTAGCGGCTCTGGAAAATCAAATCGAAGCTAGCGATGTTAAAGAAATAAAACCAATATTTTTACCGATATTTTCCTACATAGCAGAACGAAAGGATGATTATACAATAGATATTACTTCATGTTTGTTTGATAAGCTAAAACATGAAGACGTTAAGGATGCAAGTAAATATTTTAAAAACTTAGAGAAAAAAGAGATATAATAAATGTTTATAAAACATCAAAATGTTTTCCTTACTAAATAATAAGATTCGTAATGTATGTACGTCAGTTATTCTTTGCTATACCTTTTATGGCGGTTGTATACTTTCGCCGAGACACAGCGAGACCGTCTGAGTGCGAGAGTGTAAATGGGTGTGCTCACCTCGCCTCGCCTGTCTCGGACCCTCTTGGTCAATCCAAAAGGGGCCGAGACAGGCGAGGCGAAATTTTACACTAATATTAGGCAAAAATGTATACTCGCACAAGACTCGCCCGAGAGCTCTCAGTGCTCCTCCTCCTCCTCAAGCTTCAATGCCGTTAACCTTTGCCGTTGCCTTTTAGTCATCGAGATATTAAAATGAATATTGCCGTTATGAAGTACCAAGCCCATAGAAAAACTGCGGCAGTAGTTTTTGCTTATAATTCAAAAAGTACGTTTTGTACATAGCGGCATTTTAGCTTGAGGACGGCAGTAAGTGTACGGCCACCACTCCACTAGTTTATCGCGCTAAAATCGAACCACTGTAATGCGGTCATTAAAGGTGATCGCACATTTTGTCAGCACCGAACGCGCCGCACTAGCTGTAAGTTACTCAATGCTTGATAGCCTCGACGAAACGTACATAAATACAAAATATTTCATACATAATGCGAGGCGTGTGGCGTGTAAGTTGCTGAACTTGCTAACAACTTGTAACTCTACTATCAGTTTGAAGAAATAGTATTTGTCTATACTCTATAGCGACTACGTAAATTTTTAGATAACAGTTTTAGTTTCGCAAGTGGCCGCTAGAGCGTTTGATGACCTCTGTAGCTCAGTTGGTAAGCGCGTTGGCAGCTTAGGCCGGGGGTCGTGGATTCGAATCCCCCCAACGGAGCAAAAGTTTTTCAGTGTTCCTGGGTCTTGGATGTATATAGTAAAAAAGTATTAAATAGATTTCCGTTGTCTGGTACCCGTAAAACAAGTCCTTCAGGTACTTACCACGGGACCAGACTGACGTGGTGTAAAGCGTCCATAGATATAGTATTATTATTAGAAGAGGCGCTGTAAAATTTTGCCATACGTAACGTTCGTAAATTCTCGATTTACGTAGTTGCTATCGAGTATCGACAAATACTATTACTTCAAACTCGTGGTAAAGTCACTAGTGATGAGAAATCGAACTAGCGACACGACGCGTCGCATCACTTTCACAGAACTGGCTTTATTCAATCATCAGCTTCAGACTTTAGACGAGGTTACACGCTCAATGGCAGTTGAGACGTTCAGTCTAAGACTGCCGAAAGATTGATAGCTGAAAACAAGGCCCGGTTAACAGTTTGATTTTAGTTTCCCCCAGAAGAATAGGACTAGAACATCCTTCTTTCATGTTCGAATTTATGGGGAAACCGTCAAAGGTGTCAAATTTGTGTCAAGCCCTTTGTATAAACCAGTTTAACATAAAACCATATAATACAGACTACAGTTACAATTTTAAAAAATTATTTAGTACAATAATCGTGTTTATGATGTCCACTATAATCGCGTTCTGCAGCTGCAACGATGAGGAGCAATACTTAAACACCGATGATTTCTCGACTTTGGAAAGTATCTTAAAATTGGCGGGGACGATAGTCGGAACAGTTACATTCTGGCTTGTTTACAATAAGGTAAACTATTTCTTTATTGACCTCTTACCATTGACCGCCATAATTTTATTAAACTAGTATAAACGCTGTGAAAGCAGTTTAATCGTATGTGCTTCTCGACATTAGAGCACGTTAGCGCTTAATCTTGAGACAACGCTTGTTTTCCAAGGAGACGATTTATGTATATATTTTTTTATAAATATTCATTCCATTTTAAGTTTTTATTCTACAGATTCAGAATTACTTTAAAATAAGTGACATGTATCGAAGAAACACAACGAGCCGGTCAGGGCTGAATAGTACTACTGCATTGCAAAGAAAATAAAGCCTCAAAAAATAACAACAAAGTTTTGGAATATTATAAATTTTAATGAATAAATTTTAGTTTCAATAAAATTTTATTACTAGATAATATAATAATAAACTTTAAATGTCTTTATAATAATCATATGGCCCACGTATCAGTCGATAGACTTAAAAATATCTTAACAATTTAGATATAAAAATTGAATCATAAAAAATAAAGCTATAAAAACTAATATGTGTTGTTGAAATAATTGTTTTTGTCGTTAATATTAGATAAATCCTGGAGTAAATATTTGTGTTCATCGTTGACACGGCCTCTTTTTAAAAGGTACACCAGAATGTACTGGTAGGGAAAAACTGGCACTTTGTGTTGAAAGAAGAAACTCAACTTGACTCTCTCAATGATCTTCATATCGACGAAGCAGTAATCTGCAGAGCAGCAACTCCCGGGAGTCCTGAAAATATTAAAGTAAAAGTTTAGTAATAAAATATATACACTTCCGAAATTAGAAGCTACTTGTGACATTTGTTACCTGCGCGACCTTGACAAAGTCATTTTGGAAAAATCTAAAATTAAAAAAAATAACATAGTGTCCAAAAACAGCAACAAAAAATTGGCTAGTTTCCTGTTGCTATTTTTTTTTGATCATTTTGGTATGTTTTTTACATTATTCAAAAATGACTTTGTCAAGGTCATGTGCCTAGTTAAGTCGCACAGGATAGACAAGATTATGAACGCAACTATCAGTTAACTTGTAACGGCACTAAAGAAGCTGGACCGCCAAGCACTATTAACAAACTTTACTACCAGAAACCACATAATGCGTAAGTTTTTTTTTAACTCGTAACAAGTACATGGACCGTCCGCACTGCGGATTTTATTCTCCTGATTCTTTCCATATAATTTTCTATCGCTAGTGCGGATTACATCTTGCCTAGCAATAGCGCGATGTGGACGACCTGCAGCGACATCTATTATCAAAAGAAAGAAAATGGCAAAAAAGGTTTGATAAATATTTCATTTCTTTTGTTTTGAGTATTTGTTGTTATAGCAACAACTAAAATATATAATCTGTAAATTTTTTTACACTTTTTGCCAAGCCGGTTGTACATATGGCTAATTCCTAGTCTCCATGCCACTGAAATGTAAAAAAATGTCATGTCCTAATCTTGCATGTGTTTTTTTTTGATTGGTTGGATATAATAGGAGAGATAATTTACAATTAAAAAATTTCTACCAGGTCTTGGTTTACTAGGAGCATTGCATCTTAGACTTAGGGCCTAGTTTCACTGCTTACTCTTAAAGTTTCCGTTAGGCTATCCACAACTTTTTTGACAGGTCCTCCATACATAATCTGTCAAATAAATTTGTATTTATCAAATAAATAAACATCTATAAGTGGTGAAACAGGCCCTTATTCTTGTACCTATATTAATATACCTTGGGTCATATGTAACCGGTTTTGCCTTGAGTGTTTTGAAGATCATTTGATAGTACTGCCTGTACTTTTTCTTCATAATGAGCACAACCTGTTTCCCTTGGAATGGGTACTGCGCGTCGTCTTCAAGTTCGGAATGCCAATACACGGCCGCCTTCGCCACTTCGATACTAGTGTTATCTATTTCTACTAGTTTAGGATGCCTCATCCACTCATACATATTTTCCTGGAACAAATCAAAGTAAAGCAATAATAGATCCAAGCGAATGGGGACTTATAAGAAAAAAATTAAATGTAAAATAGGTAGGTACAGTTCAAAAAATCTGGTTTTGCGTTCTCTTGGTTCGGTGCACGGGCATTTCGGCAGACATGCCACCCTAGTTACACCACCTCGAGTTTATATTATGTAGCTATGCTGTAAGCCTGAAAGACGTTAAATAAAAATAGAATATTTAGCATTATGGCACGCTGACTGTTTAAGTTGGAGCACCGTTTTAAAATATGTTATTAACAAAAATTCAAAAAATCCTTTTATCGCGAAAAAGTAGACGGTTCCCGCGTTATAATCGAATATTGGCGCGACAGACGTATCAGTATTATGTATTTCTCTAGTATTAAATATTTTTAAAAAAGTTCAAGAACTATTAATAGATGCTATACAATTTTCGAACGCCGAATCTACATTGATTCCTTCCACCGGTCGGGTGACAAAAACTCACCTGTAGGAACTTTTTGCACCGGAAGCTGTCGTAGATGAAGGTGATATGCAGCAGCCACTTGCCCGTAGCGAGGGAGCATACCATCATGCCGGTGAAGGTGTCTCCGGGGAGCACGGATATGAAGTGCGTGGCCAGCATCTCCATCTTCGTGTTTTCCGCCACCACGCCGCCCAACTCGTTAATCATGGCTACTATACGGTCCCGATCCTAAAAGTTGTAAACAGTATAGGCGGCGCACAGGTTTATTCCAGGCCTTCTACACGGCGGGAACAAACATCACGCAAAGGTTTGGTTTGTATAAAAAATTCACCGTGTAGAAGCTTGTTGACAAACATGAACTCAATCGCCAGACTCAGGAGCGTAGCAACCGCCGTATCAGCCGTATCAATTATACTGGGCTCCCGGACCACAAGGACCCCCAACGTGCGTAGAAAAAAATAATAAAAAGTGTGTGCGTGTAACCTTCACGTACGATTGAAGTACGAGTTCACATTTAATTTGAAAATTGAATTGTTTGATATTTTTTTTTGTCAAAACGTGATAGATATGTCACCGGAATATAACAAGATCTTTAAGTTTATCAAATTATTAGGAAGTTTATAAACTATCTTAGGATCCTAAAGGGAGACAAATTGTATTATTTTGTATTATTATTGTGTTAGCACATGGAATATTTATAAACTAACGGATATCTAAGGGCTCCCAAATAAGTTATCATGACGACCTCTGTGGCGCAGTGGTTGAGCGCTTTGGTAGCTCACGCCGGGGGTCGCGGGTTCGAATCCCGTCGACGGAACAAAAAGTTTTTCAATGTTCCCGGGTCATGGATATATATTAAATATGTGTATTATATAATAAAAATTTTAGATATTTATAAAGTATAAAAGTTTGATATATATTAAGTTGTCTGATACCTGTAACACAAGTCCTTCGGGTACTTAGCACGGGGCCAGATCGACGTGGTGTGAAGTTTTCATAGATATTATTTTTATTAATATAAAGATAAAGAACTCTTTAAAAGTAGCAGTGCTGAATGCAAACAAAAGTTATTCAAATTGACAAGCACTCCAGTGTGTTTGTCACCGAACTCCTCTCAAACAAATGGACCCATTTTGTTGAAATTTCTCGTGTGTGTATTTAAGGGGATTCAAGAATTACTTGGGCTTTAGATTAACAAACCAAGACTGGCAGGACAATGATATTTTGTCGCGTCAGCTAGTTTTATAAAACAGAACATTTTTTTAGGTTTGAGAGCTTATAATCATGACTCTATGAAAATTCTATACAGAGGAGTCGTACACGCCCTTAAGTCTTATCACCTTTCGCCGTAGGAGTTTTAGTGATACCGCGGCCTTACAGAAAACTGGCGTAAACCGGCTTTGTGCTGTGTTTCGTTGAGTAAGTGAGTTTACCGGTGGCCCAACTTCCCTAATCACCTATCCCTACTCCAATTCCCTATTCCCTCATAAAAAGTCCGGCAACGAACTTGCGACTCTTCGAATGTCACGAGTGTCCACGAGCGACGGCAGTTACTTTCCATCAGGTAACCCGTCAGCTCGTTTGGCCCCTAAATATCATAAAAATAAACTTCTTACAAACATAACCTTTTTGGAGCAGTCGGCTAAAACTAAAATAAATGGAACGAGATGACTCGAGTTTATTTTGAATATAAAAGAGTCATAAAGGTAAGTCCCGCTCAGCTATAAAATAGCACCTGATTACGAAAGGGCTTTACCTCCAAATTGGACGCCCTACGGCTTGCGATCGTTTCGTGGTAAGGATGTGTCACAAACATTTCCAAAAGTATATTTAAATGTAATTCCGTGTGTTTGATTGTCCTTCATTTACGCTCTAACGAATCAACTTATTTACTTGACTTTTGGTCATAGAGTATCATAATGCTTCTATAGAACATACAAATATATTCATATTTTTACGTGATTTTCGAAATCCGTGCGAAAAACCTAGTAAGCTTTATGTTTGACGAGTCTGTTGGTATGCGACATCATAGCTCTCAAATGAAGCGATTTCAATTTAGTTTTTTTTACTAAGACGTATCAACAACTAACTTCCCTACACCATATTCCCAATACCAATTCCGTTCCCTATTCCCGTAGCCTATTCCTTCATTAACTTTCTTCATCTTCTGCTGTTACAGCTGTTTATGTGCGACGGCATACATTTTTACACAGATGTAAAAAAAAAATTTGATTACTCATTAGTTTTTAAACATTGGGGCACTCTGTTTGGTTGCATTTTTCCTGTGTCATGACCTGTTCTTACAATACCAAATCGAATCAATGGGCTTAGGGAATTGTATGTAATTCGACTTGCGACCGAAACCCGACGACAGCGTTAAACGTGTTTTTTACGACGTTTCGGGACGCGGCAGAAAATTCCAGAGCCTTCTATAACACTTTTATTAGTGATCTAGTATTGATAAAAGATTTCGCTGACTTAAAGGTATTTTTTAAAAAGTTATATTTTTTTTTTACGAGACGACCCGACAGACATTGTCCTGCTGGTCTTGGTCTGTGAATCTAAACCATTCTGCAGTCCCCTTGAGTACACAAAAAATCGATCCAGTCGTTTAGGAGTTCAGTGAAAAACACACGCACATAAGAACCATAGATATATATTTTAGTTTATAAACACACGTATTATTTCGTATCCCTAGTACCTACTAATGTTATAAATGGGAAATGTTTGTTTAATTTTTTTTTTGTCTTCTTCACGCCCTAATCTTAGCTGCAAAAGCCGGCGGCAAAAGCTAGTATTATAACACCCCTCTATTTTCGTAGGCGGTTAAAATGGCAACAGAAGTAAGAAGATGTCATTTAAAGTAATATAAACTTAATATTCCGTTGCGTAATAAAAACCCCCGCAAATAAATTCCTAAGCGCGACGGAGTTAATTTGAAAATGGAATAACCGAGTCGGCCAATCGCACGGCGCCTCGGGGGGGCGCCGGCCAATCAGAGCGCGGCATTTTTCGCGCGCAGAATTTTTATTAGCACAGATAATAACGCCATTTTCTACCCTCGGTGTTGCCAAATTGAAAGGATATTGAGTATTTCTTTTGTAAATTAAATATTTGATTTGTGTTTGTATAGAAACTTTTAAGAAAGACGCCACGACTATGTTTGACCAAATTTGAGCGGGAAGCATACCCTTTTTCGGGATAAAAAACATCATTTCGCATAACTCATTGTATTATTGTATCCATATTCACACACACACTTAAACATATTTCATATCACACTAATATTATAATTGCGAAAGTGTGTCTTTACGTCTGTCTGTTACCTCTTCACGATCAAACCGCTGAACAGATTGAGCTGAAATTTGGTATGGAGATACTTTGAATCCCGGAGAAGGACATAAGATACTCATTTCGGAAAAATATGCGGTTCCAGCGTGCGCAATAAACAAACTTTGGCACAACGAATTTGCGGGCAACATTTTAATATGCAAAAGTGTGATTGTTTGTGATTCCAACATGTCGAACGAAGCGAACGGTCTACTTGATTTTTGGCATGGGCTGAGTTAAAAAGAGAGTTACGAGACTACTTTTGGTCTTACGCTTACATATTCGTATTTTCAAGCCATTTTCAAATTCCAAGGGAGCGAAGCCGCGAGTAAATAATAGTCTTACCTATCATTCAGCCATTTTACGACCCCTGTGACTCAGTTGTGTGCGTTGGTCGCTTAAGCCGGGTGTCGCGGGTTCGGATCCAGTCGACGACGGAGCAAAAGTTTTTCAATATTCCTGGGCCATGGATGTATATTAAAATACATGTTTATCATATAAAAATATATGTAAGGTATTATATATATTTTTATATGATAAACATATATATAATACCTTACATATATTTTTATATATATATAAATTTCTCTTGTTTGTGTCTTGTTTGTGATTGAATTTAGAAGAGATTATATTTTTTATAACTTCTCTAAGCGATGGATTTAAATATTTACGGTCGAATTTCGACCACAGGGCGACCTCTAGTTATTATAATTTACGCAGAGGCACCTTATCCATTACACGATAGACAGAAGGACAGGATTATTAGTGTTACTTATAATATTTCAGCTAGTACAGTGTCGTAGCAGGTGCTACGAGCTACGCTGCTACGGCGTAGCCTGCTACGATGATCCAGTCTCTTGTATCAAAAGTAATGAGGATCAAGGGTGTGTATGCGTTTCTTTAGAGTTTACTGTGAAAGTAGCAGCACCGAAGGTGTACGGCTTTTTTGTGTTAAATTTATAACGTTTGGATTCCTATGGAAATCACATTTTTTTTTGTCCTTAGCGCTTACAAATTTTATACTGTGTTTATATTCCCTTTACCCATTTCCTTTGTCTTCATAAGAAGCCTGACTACGCTCTTGCTACTCTCCGGAGGTTGCTAGTGTAAATGGACGAGTTCTTTTCTCATAAGTTTTCCTTCATAGCAGGGTTAGCATGGCGTCAGTAAACATACGAAAGTTTAGACAAACTGACAGATTTCCTTTGTGCATCCGTCACATCAACGCTAGAAAGACACGCTTTCTCGGCCACTATGCTAGGGCTGCAGGTAGTGATGTGTCAACTCGATTTGCCAACTCGAGTTAGCTCGAGTTGGGCTTAGCTCGGGTTAACTCGAGTTGAATTCTCTCTGACTCGGATTTGAAATTTTGAATACTCCCGCGCTAGCGCGTCAGCGGAATGACACTGACATGACGCGAAGTGAGCCGATCATAACAAAATATAACGATATTAAT